>CM040483.1:4830050-4871912 GCA_022758105.1 Pangasianodon gigas
ACTGTGCTTCAGCTCTAAATTTAATCCTTTATATTTTTTCATATAATTTGAATCATAATGAAGTCCATTCTAAGATTTCCTGATAAGGATTTCCCCAAAAAAAAGGGGATTTTTTAATAAAACAGCATGTAAAGCAATTCATTTTTCAATAAGGAAAAACGATGTTTATAATACTTGCATGGGATAGTACTGCCCACTTAAAAAAAATAATAACTTTAATTTTCCAAATACGCTATATATTTCAAATTCATTTGTAGTATTGATTAGTTACAGTCAGTTGCTATAAAATAAAATGCTGCATCAGATAATTATGTGCTAAAAAATAGGTTTCTGCTGGGTCGTAACTTTAGAAAAAGCAACTATCTCAAATCACACTTAAATTTAAAAAATATTGACAGCTATACCCCAGCTGTTAGCTAAATTTATGCTAATATACATAACAGATGTAAAAAAAATTTGAGACTAAAAGTAAAATGTTGACTTAATGTGATTCATATAGGTTATTATTGATTTATAAAGATTCTAAGTCGTGTAGCTTATGCATTGCGCTTGCTGTATTGTCTTATTGTGCTAAGATATCAATATTTAGCAATATTTTGGGATCGAAAGCTTGTGTGAACTCGCTGTAATCGTGCACCAAATGCACTCATTTGTGCACTTCTGGAAATGAGATGCAGAAAATAGTGAAATGAGACATGCATTATTGTGTCTGGATTTGAAGGCTAGTCACGTTAGTCAGCAGATTTCATATCTCAGCCATCTCCTGGTGCTGGTCTGTGTGTGAGTGTGTGTGTGTGTGTGTGCGTACATGCATGCTTTTGACTCGTTAGCATTCATGACATGCAGGAATTCACCCGAGCACATTTGCATCAATTAGACACCTCTGCTATAGAGGGCCGAAAGGGTGACGTAGGAGAATGGAAGAGTGCAAGCGTAAAAGTATGTAGAGTGCTCGGGTGGGGTGAGATGATTGTGACTCTGTGTGTGTGTGTGTGTGTGTGTGTGTGTGCGTGAGAGAAAGAGAGAGAGAAACTTGGGGGTCGACTGCTTTCCATGACCTGCTTACGGAAGGGGTTATTTTGGCAGGATTCCTGCTTGATTTTTCAGGCTGTGTGAGGTCTCTTTATATTATTTCCTACTATGATATGACCACTTAGAAAAAAAAAAAGTCACAGAGAGAGCAAGAGAGAGAGAGAGAGACAGAGAGAGAGCAGGTTTGGATTAGAATAAATGACCCAGTTCTGTCACGCTGATATATGGGGGTCTTTGTGTACGTATAGTATTCGCTGTTAAGAGACCGCCGCTTCATATGTCAAAGTCCTTCTGTTAATGAGCCTCACTTCCTTAATTTCCCCACTTTCCTTCAGTAATCGTCTTTCATTTCCTCATTTTCTCTCTACCATAGTGATCTGTGGATGCCTTTGTGTCTTGTGTGTGTCTCTCTATCTTCCCTCTTTTATCCCTCTCTCTATCTCTCGATCCACTCCTCCTCCTTCATTCCCCATCTCACTCAGTTGGTGTGTCTGGATAGGAAAGGAGGAATGCGTGTGTATATATGTTTCAGAGAGAGAGAGAGTGTGTGTGTGTGTCACAGATGGTGCAGGCTCCATAGTGATGTGCTGCTGTGGGCTGCAGCTGCTGATGTCAGCTGAAAGCAGATCCAGCGTGCGCTCAGCACTTCTGCTCACCAAGAGAGATCGGATAAAAAAGAAAGATAGAGACAGAGACATACACTTAGGATCTGTATTTATTTCCCTCTCCCCCTTTTTTCATTTTAAACCTTTCTTTTCTATCTTTGTCGTCCCCGCTAGCATCATGTGTGTCCAGTCAGAGGCTCTTCCCTGCCCCCTTTCTACACACATGCTCATGCATGCACACACACACACACACACACATATATAAATATATATACACATAGACACACACTTCCATCCCCCCACCAGAGATTACGAGTCAGCAGCTTCCTCTCAACAATGACTGATCACTGCTGCTGCTTTCTCCCTGTCTGCATCTCTCTCTCTCCCTCTCTCTCTCTCACTCTGTCTGCCAGCTCCTACAGTTACCTACTGGAAGCCAGACTGCCCTGCCCGTCTCGCTGCTCTTTATTGCCCGTGATATGTGTTTAAGCCTTAAAATTGTCATGTACATCGGAAAATCTTCCGGCACACTGCCGTGCTGTGATCTCTAATTTCAGGAGTGAATTTACAAACAGGACTGAATGTACTATTAAAGTCCTTCCATAATGACATCATCCCAACCCACTCTGTTTCTCTGCCTCACACACACACACACAGAGACACACATATTTCTTGCGCTCCTTTGTTGGTATCCAGCTTCGCATCACAGATTTGCTTTTATATCTAACAAACAGAAGTCTGTCTTTATCAGATAACATCATACGCACAGGAAGTGTGCAAAGCATAGAGGATTTTATTAAATGGTATCATATGAAGAGGTGCAGAATCAAGATAAAGGATTTGTAATAGTATATTTCTGGTGTTAGTGTTGATACAAGCTACTTGTAGTATTACAGCAAGGTAGTTAAGTAAGGGATTAAACACTTGAGGGCATTTGAACAAGTTAGTTCCTGTTAGTTCACTTACATTATAGCAGCTATAAACTTTCTTGAAGTTAAACTTTTTTTTATTTTTTAAATCTGGCCAAAAAACAGGACAGTACAGGAAAGACTTTGCCATGTCAGAAAACTTCTAACCATTACAAAGCACTGACACTGGAGACTGTAAATATTAAATATACATCTCCTTATAGAAAATGTCATCATCTCAACATGTTATACAACTTTCTTTGTTAAATAACAAGTTTTTAATCTGTTTATGTGGAGAACCTGCCATCCAAGGCCCCCCTATGAGTTTTTACTAGGAAGCCTTGTAGACACTGTGGCTTCAGCTCTTAAATTTAACTTGAGGACACAACAAAAGATGAGATGTGTTACCAATTTTCACTTTCTGATTCAGCTGGTCATTGTTGCAAATTTTTCTCAGACTCCATATAGCATTTGGTTTGCAGTGTGTGTGTATATATATATGGGTATGTGTTCTCTCCTGGCGTAAGTGGTGTTTAGACACATATCTCTGCAAATGATTCACCTGGTTCAGGCATTCCCTTCTGCCTGCGTCTGGCTTTGTACTCCATCCACATTTGCATGTTGTTCCACATGGAAAAATTCACACACAGCAAACGGTGCAGTTTATGGTGCTTAATCTTTCCAAATTCGGGCTCTTAAGGACAACCAGCCAGAGTATGCTCACAATTCAGGGAGCCTTCCCATGCAGAGCTCTCTGTGTAAACAATAGATCCAAACAGTGAGTGAAGACGGCTTTCTCCAGCACTATTCAGAACAAAGTGTTTCTCCAGTGCTCTTGAGACTCTGTACTGAGATAAGTCACGTTGCCAGATTTTATGTCATCCCGGCAGAAAAAAGAGCCTGCTTTGTACATGGAAACAATACTGGCCCAGATCAAAGTTGAGTCATTGCAATACTCCATGGAGTAGAGAACACCTAGTAGTGTGTGTGGCTCACAGGCATAACACTGGGCCAAAACATGACTCATAACTCAGACAGGCAGGGCCAATATCAATTTTATTGTCATATAAATTGCTCACATTTTTACGTTTTTATTATAAATTGTTTCCCAAGGTTATGGTGTTACATGAGACATGACCAATAATTAAATTATGAGCATAACTAATATACCTACGAGAGGGGCAACAGGAACAAAAAAGGTGGAGAAGGAGAAAAGGTGGAGAAAGTGAGGGACAAAGGGACAACTGCTTTTGTGAAGTTTCAAACCTGATTCATAACCCAGCTTCTCATTAGGTCTATACATAGACACGTCCATTGTACTATAAGTCAGCAAGACTTTACAGACTCAGACATTTCCTTAATGACCTGCACTAGGTTCAAAGGGCAGGCTTCAATCTCTGTCCTTCCCTCTCTTCATCCATCTCCCATGCCCCATGCATTTGGGCTGACAGTACCCAGACAGTCCCATATGGTCCTGTGCTCCTTGCACTGTCATACCACCAAGGCTAGGCAGGGGGCACCATCTGTTCAGCCAGTCAGAGGATGAAAAAGGCCAGCCCAGGACAGAAAATAGTCAGTCTGGGACAAGGGTGGAATTTAGTTGATTGTTACCTGCTGGACTGCCGCTTCTATTTTTGGCCATTTTATACTGTAGAACATTCAGTGCTGACCCAGTGTAAGATTACTTTTTTGTTTATGGTCATTAGAGCTGTCAATTTGCCTCTGCACACTCCAAGTGCCTAGAACAATGCCATTGCTGATGGTATCATTAACATTTTCCACTGTGTTTTGTGTGTGTGTTTGCAGGTCACTGCCAGGGGCTTCGCTCCATTGTTGCAGTTTGCCTACACAGCCAAGTTGCTGCTCAGCCGTGACAACATCCAGGAAGTGATACGCTGCGCCGACTTCCTGCGCATGCACAACCTAGAGGACTCCTGCTTCCGTTTTCTGGAGGCACAACTGCGGAGTGAGGAAGACGGGGCCCTGCTCTGCCAAAAGGTGGTGCCAGAGAGCAACCATTCAGAAGATGAGAGCATGCAAGCTGAAGCATCGGTCATGACAACGAATGCACCAGCGACTTGGGCCGCTTCTCCACGCTCTCGCCGCCATCCAGATGCCCTCAATGCTCTGCGGCGGCCAGACCATGAGCGGCTGGTAGCCAGCGCTGACTTCCCAGATGGCCAAGTGGACTCAGAACAGCAGGTCACCTCGGATCTGCCACGATGCCCCAAGTACAGGAAGTACCAGTGGGCTTGTAGTAAGCACAACACCAACGAGAGCTCCTCACATACCAGTAGTACCTCAGGTTTCCCAAGCACATTGCTCAGCGGGCCAGCTGTGACTCACATCAAGCAGGAGCCGCAGGAGGGCGAGGACGAGCCCATCACACTGGGTCTGTCAGGCGATGAGGATGATGGCAGGGACAAGGACAACGGCACGGCCAACATGGAGTTGGATGGCAATGGACTGCATGGTCTCTTCAAGCGCGGCATCTCAGACTTGGCCAACACTTCCCAGCAGCTTAACGCCAGCAGACTGGCCTGCGCCCAGGTCAAAGCAAGCACTCAGGGAGAGCACAAAAAGGACTACAGGCCTTCACAGGTGCCTGTGGCCTTCCCCAAAGATGCTGACAGCTTCTCCACAGGACTGTCTCTGAGGCCGGCGTCCTGTGATGGTGTGTGTAAGCAGGAAGCAGAGATAGACCGGCGCAGCGTCATCTTTTCGTCAGGAGCCTGTGAGCAGCTGCCCACACCTGCCCATTCCTACCCAGGCAGCAACTCCCATGACAAGGAGTTGGCCGACCACCTGCCCAAAGGACTGTTGATTGGAGGTAGCCAGTCACTGCCCAGCTCACAGATTTTTTCCCCCGGTGCTGCTTCCGGCGAAGTGCCAACGCTTCTGTGCCGCCAAAGGCCCAACACCAGCTGCCCTGTGCCCATAAAGGTGTGCCCACGCTCACCACCCTCTGAGACACGCACCCGCACCTCCAGCTCCTGCTCGTCGTATTCCTATGCCGAGGATGGCAGTGGGGGCTCTCCCTGCAGCCTGCCCCAGTTTGAGTTCTCTTCGTCACCCTGCTCCAACATGACTCGTTGCATGCCAACTGACCCACAGGAACTGGGCACAGGTACTGACGTGCTGTTTGGCCCAGCAAGGCCAAAAATCAAGTGCGAGCAGGCATACGGAACCAACTCAAGCGATGAGTCTGGATCCTTCTCTGAAGGAGACAGTGAGTCCTGCCATGTTCAGGAGCAAGGATCAGAAGTAAGTGATCTGTCTACTCTCTGTGGCTGATTTAATCTGTCAAGCAGACAGCGGTAGCAGCAAAACTAGGTCCATCAGTGCTTAGATTATGGTTTTGCAAAAGTCAATTTACTGAGTGTTCTGTTCATCAGTTCCAACAGGTGCTTAGTCTCCGTTTTCCTCCTGCCGAACAGATGATTTACCAAAGTCCTGTGCAGTAATTTATGATGTGGCAATGAACACAATAATGATAAGTGTGTCTGTAGAATGCCCTGGTTCAGATGTGATTTACAGTGATATTGTTAGGTGGTTGTGAGCACCTAGATATTTATCTGCAGTCTGTGAAGCAGGTCACATGATAAGGTAAAGGCACATAGTGCACACACACGCATAGCGCATAGTGCTAACTCACTCAGTGTAGTGCACTGCAAAAGCCTGGTCATGTGATGGAGTCTAGCGTAGGCTTAATGAAGCTTCACTCACTTTAACTGCACACAGCATCACTAATAAGGAGGTGGCTTCCCAACAAGCGTTCCGATTGGTCGAGGCTCCATCTTTTATCCTGAGAGCCTGGGTATGTCAGATAGAGATAAAAAAGAGAGAAGATAGATCTGCGGTCTTTTTCATAGCTCATGAACCTTCTTGTTTCTGAAAGGTCTATAAATGTCTTCCTTAGCCATAACCCACCACATAAAACTGGCATGTCCTTTTTCAATCCTGCTTATTTGTCCAAACAGCACACTCTCACCAATCTCTGCCAAGTCAACAGTAATCTGGAGATTATAGGCTTGTTTACTTGTTCACGTGTCTGTGTTTGGGCGCGTGCATGTTAAGGATGTGTGGGTAGGGCTGTTGCTTCTTTTGGGTCTTGTGATTTGTCAAATACGATTTTCATGCCTTTCTTACTATTTGACAAATTACATGACTTTTGGCTGTACATAATGTAACTGCCAAACCATATCATAGCCCACATTCTTAAAGAAATATGCATGCTGATGGTCTAGCCTGCACACAGGCTTTTCTCTTAACCCTTAAATGCACACCTCTTTTATCTAACACTAACTAACCTATAAACTTCCATAAATATGTTATTGACAATTACAAAGTAATATATTTTGTTCTGTTTTGATAGTTATGTATTTAATACAGGCACAGTGGTTCAAAACTATTTGTACACAGATATTTTGTCAGACACTAAGTAGCAGTAGCAGGTAGTGTTACCTGCTCACAGCTTCATGGTCCCTAGTTCAATCCTGAGCTCGAGTTGCTATCTGTGTGGAGTTTCGTGTCCATGTGGGTTTTCTCTGGGTTCTCCAGGTTTTCTCCCACCTCCCAAAATCAATGAGTGTGTGAATTTGTGCATGCATGTGACAAAATGCCCCCACAAGGATAAGAATATCTGACAGTCTTGACCCCGTGGGGACATTTGGCTGGGATGTATGAGGAAAACCGCTTTTTCAAAATCTGCAGCTTTTATCTAAAAAACTAAATAAGTCAAGTTGGTTCCTGATGTAAAGGTTATGGTTAGTTTTTGGTATTATATAGCATTAATTAGCTGCATTAATAGGTATTTCAATGGAAGGTCCTCACAAGGATAGTAAGACAAACGTGTGTGTGTGTGTGTGTGTTGCAGTATGTTAAACATGCAGTGGTTTTTTTTGGTTTTTTTTTCTGACTAATGCCAATCACACACAGCTGACTCACTATACATTATAATAGTGGTGCTTGTTAGTATTAGTGAGGATGACAGCAGCTTCCTCTTCTCTCTCTCTCTCTCTCTCTCTCTCTCTCTCTGTCTGTTTCACTCTGTCTTTCTCTCTTTCTCTCTTCCTCTCTATTTTTGTCTCTCTCTCCCCCCCCCCTTTCTCTCTCACTCGCTTTGCTGACACAGATGGATGACAAACCAATCCTCTCATTTTGCAGTAATCCACCTGACCAGGCATACAGTAGCTCATGCCTGCTAACACACACACACACACACACACACACAAACACAATTTAAGTCATATAGTTTCTATCTTTTTTTAATCAGTTCATATAATTTCTTTCATTGTGCTGTGAACAATGCCTTCGCTGAAGAATAGGTGATTCAGCTCAGAATTAAAACTGATTGATCAAACCATTGAGCAGACGATTAATTAAAGAACTAAAACTCCAGACACATGAATCCGTTCAGTCAGAAGAAAAGGATGAATTCCTGCAGTCTGAATGGTGAGTCGGTTTGTGAATAAGAGATTGAGGAGAAGAAAAGGAGAGAGTGCTTTCACATGATCGGACCTCGTGTAATCGTACGCGTGGGGGCTGGGCGGAAGGCAGCTGGCACGTTGCCATGGCAACGGGAGTCCGTTAGAAATGAGGCAGCTCGTTTTGTCAGGTTGAGTCACACACACGGGGTAATGACCAGCGATAGTGCATTAACACCACAGAAGAACACATGAACCTGCAAGTAATGTGCAGTTATTAGGCTTCCTATTTTTATATCTATTCATAGACACACACACAGCAGTAAAAGAACATCCCTCTGTACCACATCTTATACCACAGACATTTGCTGCATTTTTTATTAAGAACGACACATCATACTTTTTATCCGTTTACAGTTATAGCCTATTTAATGTTGCGAAACAAGTTCACTCATGTTATAACAGCTATAAGCAATTTCCTCACCAGCCTCTCTTAATTCTCTCTCTTGAAGTTAATAAAACAAAAAAACACAGCTTGTCATGTTCTTAAGAAACTGGAAGACTTTCCCCTGGTGGAACATTTACTGTTACAAAGCGCTGACACTGGAGACTCCTTCCATAAATGTTAAATAAACATCTCATGTTAAATAACAATACCCTTTTAAATGATTTATTATTAGGCTTAGATTATGTGGAGCGTCCACCATACAAGTCCCTATTAATTAGCTGTTCATGAATCAAATTTGAGAAATCAACAGTGATTATAAATTATTATAACAAAATAACCATAAGTTATAATAGTTGATTTTTTTCACACTTACACAACCACACACTGTGTTCCTGTAAAATAATATTATAAGGTTGTGGTGAATAAATAGGCAGATTAATTCACTGCTGTGTGCAGCTAGGTGCTAATCTCAGAGGACTGGATTCTTGCACATCATCGTGACCTGTCGCACTCCCGGTCTCTCTCATTTCCCATCCCTCTCGCTCCTACATGCTCACTACATTACCTCTGTCACAGAGCCTGTCTTATCTAATTAACTTTAATAAAAAAGACTGGAAAGTCACTGTGATATGTGCGGCTTCTTAAAAAAATTTAACCTCACATTCCCTGGAGGTTCTCTCTCTCTCTCTCTCTCTCTCTCACGCTGTTGCTCTATGTCTCTCGGCCTACTTTTCTCATCAGGAACAGGAAAATGCTCTCACACTGCCTCTGTGTGTTTATATAGCAAATGGCAGGAGAGAGAAAGAGAGAGAGAGATCCTGAGGGAGACTGGGTGAAACACTGCTTTAAAAATAGCACCACTGGAAACAATGAATTTGGCAAAGGAAGGAAGTTATTATAGTGTAGGCTCATCGGCAGGATGGTCATAGCGAGACAACACGCTAGACATTTGCTGCGTAGCTCCATAATTCAGCGTTTTATGTACTTTATAAACATTTTGCAGGGATAGAGCCTTACCCACAAATGAGAGGGTTCTGTCTGACATCTTTGGCAAAAAAGAGTTCAGTTCGCATGCCAAAGTTTTACACCAAAATATTGCTTAACACCACAAAACATATGTTGTATATGCTTTGACCTTAATGATATCAAAACTCTGAGGTTCAGTATCTTAATTCCAAGGTCTCAAACATAAGTCCACATACTGAACTATGATGAAACTGTAATGCATATCACACCAAGTGATTAAACTTTTGTGTAAATAATTTTGCTAAAAGACAAATCTTTTTTTTTTAAAATGACAAGTTTATTGAGGGCTTGAAAGCTGAGCGGGGCTAAGAGACATTTGATTAACTTTACACTGGACTGACAATTTATTTAAAACTGGCTGTGTTCAAATTTGTTTTTGTGTTGGGTCTCATTAAGACCCTTTATTTGATATGTTTAACAGTTGAAGTTTTCTTTGAGGAGACATTTATCTAGCATTTTTGGAAGGAGTCTCCAGTGTCCAGTGTCTCCAAACTTCTTTTATCTACGTTCCATAATATTGAATCTAACTTTAAACATATTAAAAGAGAAAAAAAATTTAAGTATTATGTGTCTTTAATAAATAAAACATTGCAGTTGTTGACAAATTGCTGCTGTATCAGAGGAATAAAACACTTCAGGACGAAGCTGTTGTTGGAAAGTCATCAGCTTCGGGGTGGTAACAGTAAGTCCGCTTCACACCACCCCATCACTGATGATTTTCCTATAAGAGCATGCTGTAAATATATATGTATAAACAACATGTAGTAAATATACTGTGTATCATGCATTTACAATACATTTTACAATTATATTGTTATAAAATCTAATTGGAATAGGAAACATAGGAAATCCTGTGTTTTTCTGTCTGTACATCAGACTGTGAGCAGTATCAATATCAGTGCGTGGGCGTGATCAGAAAGTGCTCACTCTTGCTTTTGGCTTGCAAGATAATTTAACCCCTTAAGTGTTGCTCGGAGGAAGTGAGCAGTGAAGTCGATACTCAAAGAGCTTTACGTTGTTCTCGCTATGAGCCGACTGTGGTCTCGTTATTATTGTGCGACGACTCTTTTGGTAAAATCGGAAAACCGCACGAAATGCGTGCCAGAGAGCTTGCTCTAAACGCAATTTCATCTCCCAGTCACTGTCTTGACTGTCATGATAGTTTAACTGCACATATATAAGCTGATTTCGAGAGCTGTTAGGAGTTTGTGAGGCAATATAGCATCAAATTTTCCAAACAGAGCTTAAACACATAACGCCGTTATGGCCAGCAATCCAGACCTAAACTTGAGGTCTTAGTCTAGAGCACAGGCACACAGACCGACTGTTTATATTTAGATCAGAAAAAAAAAATTTTGTCTTCATAATTTTGCTCAAGTGCCTTGTTGAGGGGTCGAAAAATAATGATAATGGACGTCATAATGAGAATGGATGTTTGGCTTGTCCCCACTAAGATTTAAAAACATGTCCTCATATATGTTCACATTTCAATCCCAGTGGTGTGAGAACCCCATGGTGACCAAAGACAGGTCTGTCATTCTGTGTGTGTGTGTGTATGTGTGTGTGTGTACATAGAGCTTGCATTAGTCAGCCACTGAGGAGAGATTCTGTAAGATTTTCTGCCTTGAGTGGAGAAATTTGTAAGTAAATCAGGACAAAATCCGCCCGTTTCCGTTTTCAGTCTTATCTGTGTTAACGTGAGCCTCGTTACTGAAGAGTGTGTACAGCTCTGAAAACGAAACGCAGCTCATCTGTAACAGAATCCCTGGCTGAAGAGACTCCTGAGCCTCAGACAGGTGTGTTACTCACGACTTCATGACCTTTCTGGTCCTCCTTCGCATTCCCATAATCCCTCATTTGTTCAAGCTGTAAGAGAGAAATGGGCCAGGATGCTCGGAGTAACAAACGAGACCTACTTTTTCAGTCTAGACCCATTTCCAGAGCAGCGGTCCTTTGAGAGAAGGGAATGCGAGCGTGGAGGAAGTGTGTGAGAATGCGCAGCAGGGCTGAATTTCTGAGCGCCGCTAGTGTTCACTCTGTCATCTCTTGCACTACATACAGACTTCCTGCTGACACCTCGCTTCGCCCCCCACCATGTGACCTCATCTCTCCATTTCTCTCCATTCCCCCAGTCTCGCTTCAGAGGGCCGCAGGTTCTCCTGTTGCAGTTTGTGCAGCCTTTCAAAATGTTGTAGCTCAGATTGTATAACTAGCAAAATCTTTTCAAAACATCGGGAAGCAGCCAAGCTTAAAATCTTATTATGAACAGGTGGCCGTAATGTGCAAATTTGTAACAAGTTGTACATTTTTATACAGAATTTAAATACGATTTGGGTCTTTTGAACTACTCGTCAGCATAAAATGGAGTTTGATCCCAAAGCAAATTGAAAGTAGTAGTATGATAGTAGAAAATGAGATGCAGTAATGTTCACAGTGTACAAACCTGGGAGCAAGGAAAATAGAAGAAAATACATTCAGCTTGAGTAAGCCCTTTATCCTGTGGATTCAAAGTCTATCCCGGGGCCTATCCACCAACTGGCAGAACCCAGAGAAATGGAGAACCCGGAGGAAACCAACATGGACACGGGGAAAACGTGCACAACTCCATACAGGCAGTAACCCGAGCTCAGGATCGAACCCTGGATCTGTGAAGCGGCAATTCTTTTTCTGCTGCGCCACAAATAAACAAAATTATCCTTCATCCATGCATTCTTCTTTGCTGTTCATTATACTCATTTGCAACACACAGTCAAAGAGGTGTCTATATGTGTGTGTGTGTCATCCCTTCACTTTGCTCTGTTTTCTCTCCTCTTCTTTTCACGTTGTCTACTTCTACGTGAAGGTTTCGGTGTAGTATCGGTGTGGGGCATCAAAATACCTGCCAAAACAGGATGTTCTTATCGAACAGATTTCGAGAATATATTCCTACTGTTTTGTGTATGAGTAGAGTGTGTATGGATGTGTGTGTGTGTGTGTGTGTGTGTCTGTCATATGGTCAGACAGACTGCGCCGCCAGCCCCTGTAGCACCAGCTCGTTAACGGCATGGATTTGCATACTCATCCCTGCTAGTAATCACCCAGCAGGAGCGTGAATGAGAGATGGAGGAAGAAATGAGTGAGCCAGCTGTCTCTCTGCTTCCTGTTACCGGCTGCTGTCTGCCTCGGTCACACTGACAGATGGAGAGATGCTCACTTTCTGTTCTTTTGTCATCTCTCTCACTCCTTCTCTCTCTTTCTCTCTTCCTCTCATTACCTGTGATGGAATTAGATGATTAAGGTGTGAAGTCGGCATTAACTAAGTCTGTCTTTGTCACCAAGTAAAGCTGAGATTTGTGGATCACTGCTGCCATCTTGTGGTGGGAAAAGTGAACTTCAAGGTTCACTTAAAAGCTTACCAGAGACTTCTTGTAGCCAGACTTGAAAGCAAGTATCCTTTGGGGTGTAAGAGTAAAGGAGTAAGTGTTAGGGCGTTCAATCTCATTCCAGACTGAATTTTAGGTTTTTAAAATGGAAAGTTTGCTGTCTAGTAAATGATTTGTCATTCAGGAACGGGTCAACTCTGAGCCGACTCTTTTACATGAGACTTTTTTTTTTTTTCTTGGTATTTTTAGGACTTAGGTGATGCTATGCAAGCCCATTTCCACCAGGTAGAAATTTTTTTTTTAATTTTAAATTTTTTTTTAAATTATATATATTTTTCTATTGGCAGCAGCAGTGTGTCAGCACTCAAACATTTGAGATAATAAGTCAGACTTTTTGAGATAAAAAAAAAAAAAGTGATAATTTTGACATTCTGCTGCTATCACCAAAATGTTATGCAGGGTTTTTTTTTTTGTTTTTTTTTTTGGTTTAGATTAGATTAAACTTTATTGTCATTGTGCACAGTACAGAGCCAACGAAATGCAGTTTAGCATCTAACCAGAAGTGCAAATAGCAATATGTCTATAAATATATATATTTATGTATATACATGTGCAACGTATGAGGTAGAGAAAGTAGAGAGCAGCTCAGTGCAAATATAGAAGGTGCATGTGGTAATTAGTCAGTAATGTGCAAGGAGACAAGGTCTGAATGAGGTGTAAGGGCAAGTTACCATGGTAGTGCAAATGACAAGATACAGATGGTATTTAAGAGTGCAAACAGCATTAATATTGTACAGTACAGTGGTTTTATTCCTACCTGGTGAAAATGGGCTTCAGTATAATGGTGTTAGTGTTGCAGTCTAATTTAACATTTCCATGGAAAATTCTTCTCATCATCTGAGCTGTTCTTTAACGTGAATAATGTAATGTCATTGTAGTTCATCAGAAAGTAAGCTGAGAGTTCATGAAACTAATTTAATCGCTGGTCATAAGATTGCACACTTTGTCACGAACCTGATGAAATGAATCACTGAAAATTCCCATCACTACTGTGCGACATGTTCGATTATGTAACTGGATGATACAGAAAACAGGCAATAATAGAGCTAGGAGAAAAGATGCAGTATGTCCAGTGTCGTTTTTGTATGTGTAACGTAATAACAAGATTGTGCATCCCTTCCATAAAAGACATAAAAGGAGTGAGATATTTTCAGATGTGCATGTTATAAGGTAAACTCCAATAGGCCAATGGCAAATGAATGAATGAATGAATGAATGAAAGCCTTTATTGTCATTGTATATCTCTGTATACAATGAAATTAGGAGCACTGCTTCTGACTGGTGTTATTAAAAGAAACATATAACATTAGACACTATAAAGTGAGTATACCGCATGGTATAAAAGCATGTATGTATGTACAGCAAGTATACAGTATAAAGTATATACAGCAAGTGACTAAGTCATAATATTGCACATTGAACATTCAGAACATTCTGAATAAGTGACCAGTGATAGTATTGCAGATGACTTGCTTTAATACTGAGTTACATGTTGATTGTTTTTGCATTGACAGCTGAACTGTTTGGTACGTTGCTGTATCTCCATCTCTTTCTGACAACACCATAATAGTGACCCAAACTAATGTCTTGTTGCAGATCAAGCTTCCTTTCCCCGTAGATCAAATCACAAATCTTCCACGCAACGACTTCCAGATGATGGTAAAGATGCACAAGCTGACGTCAGAGCAGCTCGAGTTTATCCACGACGTGCGCCGACGGAGTAAAAACCGCATCGCCGCCCAGCGCTGCCGGAAGAGGAAACTCGACTGCATCCTCAACCTGGAGTGTGAGATACGCAAACTGGTACGTGAGGAGGACATCTTTTAAAAAAAAATGGTTGATTTGTGTTTAATTTACACACTCCTAAGTTTGGACATGCTAGACTGCATATAGATTTTTCAAAAGACATTTTAATAAAGCCTCATGGTTGAAATTTGTTTCTAAGACAAATCAAGTATGTTTAACTTTATTTTGTTTTGCTTTAAAATTAGATTGAGCTTTAAGAAAAGCCTCCTGCTATAATATAAGTATAACTTGTTTTAGATGTAACTCTAAATGGATAAAAAGTATGACTTTCTTTAATAGATAAAAATTGTGATAATTATGGTAAAAACGCCATAGTTGGGTCAATTCATGTATTTCGTATGTCATATATAGTATAACCTGTGTGTGTGTGTGTGTGTGTGTGTGTGTGGGCAGGTATGTGAGAAGGAGAAGCTGCTGACCGAGAGGAATCAGCTGAAGGCGTGCATGGGCGAGCTGTGGGAGAATTTCTCCTGCCTGTCTCAGGAGGTGTGCCGGGACGTCCCACTGAGCCCCGAGCAAGTCCAGTCTCTCCATCACTACTGCCCCGTCCTACGGCCCACCGCTGACTCCGCCTCCCCAGCCCATCCGCCAGCGCCGCCCGCCAGCATCGACCTCACCACCCACTCCGGAGCTGCCACGCCCGAACCTGAATTCATCAAACCGCCCGCTACAAACGACACGCACCAGGCACCAGCATCAGCCCAGTGTCACGTAGGGAACGGTGAGGGGGAGGAGACGACGTCCAGCTCCGCCTACCTTGAGGCGGGCCGGTCCTTGGAACAGTCCAATCAGACGGTGACAGTAGACTTCTGTCAGGAGATGACCGATAAATGTACCACTGACGAACAGCCGAGAAAGGACTGTACCTAGTGACAGTGTTTGTTTGTTTTGTTTTGTTTGTTTTTAATTTTTTTAAATCTTTTTTATTTTTTTTGTTATTTTTTTTATCGTTATTATTTAATTTCGATACATCTTCTGACAAACCCCTGAAAGTTCAAGGGGTGTTAAGATGGTCAGCCTCTGCCAGTGTTCTATGAATCTTTTTTGTTTGTTTGTTTGGTTGGTTGGTTTTATATATTTATGTCTTTTTTTGTGTCTTTTTTGTTTTGTCTGTTTTTTTTAACGGTTGACACTACAGTTGTCTTAACAGCAGCAATACTGTTACTCCAGGTTCTCTCGGGCTCAGCCACGGCTGAAGCGTCTCGCGTAAAAAAAAACGAAAAACAAAAAAAAAACAACCTCTCTCAATGGTGCTACACATTTTTCCCCCGCCACTGACCTCCATCAGTGCGACGCTGTCTTCTCCGGGTCACAGTCCAGCTCACAGGGGATCGGCTCCAACCACATCTCACATCCAAGCCTCCACGGACCTAGCAGCAGCTCAATATCTCTCTGTCCTTCTCTCTCTATCTGTCTATCCTTCCTTCACTTCCTCACAGTAAGATCAGCAGTGTTAAATTAGCACCTACAGTGTTACATTTTTAAAGCCTACACTGTGCAGCTACACCAGATTGATTTAACACCAGTGATTTTTCTGTGCTCTCTCTCTCTTCCTCTCTCTTCCTCTCTCTCTCTCTCTCTCTCTGTCTCTGTGGCTAACTCTTTCGCTCTCTCTCTTTTGATGCCACGGCAAATTCAGGAAACTCAGGAAATATTCTGAATGTTCGATTATAGTAATTCATGAAAAGGATACAGATTATGTACATGACAGATTCTCTGTTTTTTTTTTCTTTTCTTTTTTTTAACAGCAGCTAGACTGTAAATGTTCATATGCAAAAAAATTGTCTTCTGTGTTACACATTTGTAGTGTCTCCACAACACTTAATTTGTACAGTCGGTCCTGTCCAGAAGAAAAAAAAAAACATTCCTCTATTGCCTTTGACAGCACTGAAATGGAGGAGGATGAACAACGAGACGAAAAATGATCGGATTTAGACTTTTCGTGATGGTTAATATCCCCCTCACATCAGCAATACCCTTGTGTTTGGAAATTTTTGGGTGGTTATGTACAAAGTGCTTGCTAGGCAGAACGAGTATTGTATATAGTATGGAGCATGGCGAGTGTATCAGTGACCCTGTACAGGTAGTGCTTTAGATGTGCTCCCTTTTTTTTCCCCTCTCAGCTTTTTTTGTCGCAGCTTTCGCATTTTGTTGCGAAAGTGAAATGTTTCCTTTGCTGTTTCCTGCCTGAAGTGAAATAGCCTGCGACGGTGGGTGTGCTTAAAACTCAGGAAAACAGCTTTACACACACACACACACACACACACACACATCACACTCTCTCACACACTTTCTTAACGTAGAGCCCCTTTGCATAGCATGCCATTTGGACTTCGTCAGATTTGCCCCACTGAAATGTGAAAAGAGCTGCATCTCCACAGAGGAACTTTCTTCTTTTTTTCTTGTCAGTATTTAAAGATGCTGTGTGTGTGTGTGCATGTGTGTGTGTGTGTGTGTGTGTGTGTGTGTGTGTAGTTGTATGGTCATGAAGACCCAAAAACAGCTTCTTTGAATGTTTTCAGTGTTATTTTTAGAAGGCATAATAGCAAGAAAACATTTGTTACGTTTCAAAACTTAGATGGATGTACTGAGAGTTCCTCCAGGAACAGGAAATGGTGCGCGAGCTCTGCTAAATGATCATTTCTGCCCCCATGTTTGCTTCCGGCACTTACTCTCTCCATCCCATGATCAAGCACGTCAACCAAGCTGGTGTGTAGATTTGCTTTAGAAAAAATAATGGTTCTTGTGGGTTCTTTGGGTGGTTATTAGTTCTAGCTTCTTAAATAGTTTCTGAAAGGGAAACATGGTTTACGAAGAACCTTTAAGGGTTCCTGCAGAAGGATGAACAGGAGAACCTTTCATGGTGCTAAATGAAATCTTTTTTTTAAGACTGGATGCAATGGTGTCCAAAAATCCAGAGTCCACTACTAACACAAAACATGCTAATTCACAAATCTATTATTTAAATTTTAGACAAATCTATTTTCATAGCTGTGTTAGAAATACTCATGAAATTGAAATATCTCTGTATTCGGTTTGCTGAATGTTTCAAATAGTTGAGAATACTAATACACGTCTGCGATGGACCGGCATCCCATCCAGGGTGCCTTGTTCCCATCCGCCTTGTTCCCAGTGTTCCTGAGATAGGCTCCGGATGCAAACCAACCTTGACCAGGATAAAACACTGTGTAACTGACACTGACTCCATCAGTACTGTCTTCTATTCGTTATGGATTATAGTCCATGCTGCTTTCAGTCAATTAGAACATTTTTTATAGTTACATTTATTCATTTGGTAGGTACATTTATCAAAAACAATGTAGAAGTGTATTCCAAGCCTAAAACTTTTCAGTCACAAGCTTCCATCACTTTTATGGAAAGTGCTAAATTCTCCCTGCCCAATACTAATTCTAATACTAATACTAATATTAATACTAGCTCATACTGAATGTCAGAAGCAATTATGATGGTGGGAGCTGCCAAACCTGGTACAGACTTACATTCAGAAAATTTTACTATGAATACATTTGATATAAAGTATCACCAAGTTACGCTTTGCAACCTTGAAGTCTCAAAGTCATTAAGTCAATGGTTTAAAAATCACAACACTACTGCTCTGACATATATTAGTAAATGGTACTTTAATTGTTATTATGAAAACTGTAATCGTTATTAAGAAATCTATTTCGACAAAACCATATTAGTTTTTAATGCATGATAAAACTAATTCTAGTGTGTAGTAGTGGACTCTGATTTTTGGACCTTGCTGTATGGTGCTCTACAACCAGTTGATCATGGGCTCCTGTTTTTGTGTTGTTGTTTTTTTTTTTGGGTTTTTTTTCCTCCCCATCTCGGTGCACTCTTAGACCATTTAGCACTTCCTCAAGGGTAGATTTCACTTTCAGGACCCTAAAAGTCTGAAATTGAAGCACTTAACATGTGCACTTAAAAGTGTCCCTCCTCTTCAAAAAAAAAAAAAAAAAAAAAAAGAGCCCGGATAATTTAATATTTTGATGCTGGTTATAATTCTAATGAAGTCCGTATCCAAGAACTCAAAACAAAAATCGGAAAAATTCGTAATACACTACAACACAAGAGAGTGTCTAATTCACATATTTGATTATTTGTGCGTCTAATAAGCTAAATTCGAGCTCTGGTTTAAATCAGAAAAAGAAATAAATACATTTTGACTTTCATTGGGGATTTATCAGCCCTTTAGAATCGTTATATATTTGCCCTAAGTGTATATTTGTTAGAGATTTATATCCGTGATAGGATTTGCATGCTGCCTGTATATTTTCTAGTTTGTCTATTCATTGGGGTGTTTCAGAAACATAAATGTTTCCATCTGAAGGAATGCAGTTATTTTTAATCACCTTTTCACTGATTGATTTTTATATCCAAAAAAATGAAATTATTTTCTCGTACCTGCTGGAATCCTAAAGGTAGCTTAAAGGTGCTTCAATCCAGCAATAGTAATGATGATTTGGACATTCGGAGAAGCTTCCAAAATTTTGGACAAGCTTCTCTGTTCAGTGTTATATAAGTAGGTAAAGTTACCATTGATTAATTTTTAAATATTGTATGTTTAATAATAACTCTCTGACCCGTGATATATTATATTATTTAGGTAATTCTGTTTCAGCCATGGGAGTTGTATGACTCGTTTTTGTGGTCTTGTGTGGTTAAAAAATCTTTTTGACAGTTTGGACTGTCCAATTTTTTCCCCTGACACACACACACACACACACACACACATTAATACTGGATGGAGTGCTCTGTTATAGCGGTTTAGAGATTAGACTTGTCGTGATTGCTAGTTTGTGCTCTCGCTTTTTTGATTACTTGTTATTTTCCTCTTCTCGAGACTTTTAGCTTTGTTCTCGCTCCCTCTTTCTCTAAAATATTGACAGTATTTCGAAATTCTAATCAGGTACAAAACAGGAACTAAAGATTTACGAGGTCCGATTTCCGGACGTTTGTGCACACATATGCAAATCATCCCTATAAATGAGCTTTGTTTTCACACTACTTGTAGAAGTGGTAGAGTAAGCGTGGAAAGCATGACGCTCCACTAGATAAGCACATTGTGTAATTATGTCTACTTTGTCGTTGGATGAATATTTCTGACATGTTAAGGAAAATAGGAAATGTTTCCCAGGAATCAAAGCTATAATGACAGGTGTACTGGAATTATTGCCTGCATTACGATACTGTTTTTAACACATCCAAGTCGTCTTGGTGGAGGTGTGCTTTGGGGCCCAACAAAAAAGTCCAGGTTTCTTTCAGGCAGGAGATCAGATATGAAGCTTGACTGTCATTAACACAGAGGTGTCAACATTTACAGTTTAACCGTAGCAATCACAATTTTCGATTCCTTGCTTTTCAGTCATCAGTCATCCCAAACGCGAATAAAATTCACCTGGAAGAAAAGCCAATTCACAGAAGGGGAAAGGTCACGGGATGTGAAAGACATGTATTTGTTTCTGGTAGTGGGTTATTTTCATATCTCACCTACTTTATCTAGGTAAAATTTCACAAGCCTCAGCCTTATGACCCAATAACAAATCTTTTTTTTTCCTCTCTCGCTCTTTACATGCTAGGAATTTCTTGCTAATAATGTTGGCACCGCTCTGTGACATGTTTACCATGTTTATTCATTAATCTTTAGTACTTCATCGTGGTTAGTGTCGCTGTGATTTAAGTTACTAATTTGCTTATATTTTGGTCAATAACCCACCGTTCTAACGGCAGGAATGAGCAAGATTGGCCAGAATTCTTTAATTAGCAAGTGGAATTGGGATTAAAAAGATGGCCCTGCCCACACCTCTACTATAAAGCACAGGTTTCCAACCCTGTCCTGCACATTTTAGTGTTTTGTGTACTCTGACACACCCACGTCATTAGCTGATTGGTTGAATCAGGTGTGTTGGAAGCAGGGAAAACATTCAAATGTGCAGGACAGGAGGTTCTCCAGGACTAGTGTTTGGAATCTGTGCTATCAAGTATGTACATTTTACTTTATTAACATAAGTTGCCAACTATCTGCACAGGACAGCTGACTCGATACTAGTTAGGATACTAGATAGCTAGCAAACCAGCAAGTCAGTATGCTAGCTATTACCAAGTAACTCTGACTCAGCAAGAGGAAATCATTACGCTAACAAGGCCAACATGGTCCAAGTTATAAATAGTACCCTTTTTCTCATGTGTTGTAGCTTCCCATGGACGATAATGGTGTGTTAAAAACAGTATTGAAACGCAGGGACTGTGTATTATGTTGGTCTCTTGGGCAGCACTGAATGCATAGCGTATTTCTGGATTGTGTGTAAACTCATTTCGCTTTGCCTTAAGAGCCGAGGGTCACTCCAGTCCGAGGGATTGGCATTTTGACGCAGGCACAGAAGCATTCATGCCTGAAACATAACCACGTCTATACAGGCTAACGGACGATTCTGGTTTTGTCTCTGCTAGTAAAAGTTTTCAAAACGTCTGCCAGCATGGTGTCTTCACAGCCTGTTTTTTTTTTTTTTTTTTTTATCAGCAACCTCACAAATCCAATAAGCTCATCAGTTTCATCTCTACTGTCTTTCAGATGCACGTTGATCAGCTTTGGTTTGACTTGTCAAGGCTGTATCATAAACAGTTACACATTTGCTCTTATATCTTGTCTCAGGGTGCGTGCCAATGACTTTTATTTTTATTTCTACACTTTCTTTTATTTTCCAATAAAAGATCATTTCATGTTTAGAAAAAAAAATGTCTTCTGAAGAAAAGCTAATAGGTCATAAACCTGTTTTTGTTTTTTGTTTTTTTTCTTTTTATAGTTTCTAAGCTAATAATTGACAAATCGAAAATTGATTTGCACAAAATTTTGAGTAAAAATGAGGGCTGCGGATTCTCAAAAAAAAAAAAAAAAGTTCCATTATTTGAACTTAAAAATTGTCTACTAAGCTTTTAATCTGCAGTTAATAAACGGGATGGGAATGTGAATGCAGTGTTTGTTTGCATTAGCTGTTGCTCTATATAAAGGCTATAAAGGAAGTACAAGCTAAGCTTTCGTTTTAATGTTGCTATGGGTTTTTTTTTGTTTTGTTTTGTGCTGCTTCTTTGAAACATTGACACTGGCTCTCCAAAGCTTTCCTCATCAGTGAAAAAGAAGAAAAATCTTTGCCTTTTTATTCACAATTCGCTCAACTTTATATATTATCTCGGCGGGATATGCAGGCTGAGCTCATTCGAGGAAAAGTAGAACAGCAAAAATGTTTACAAAGACAAGGTGACACGTTTTTACGAGTCAAATCAAACTTGCCATGTATATAGTAATTGTGAGTTTCAATTGGATAGCTAGGTTTAGTATTCTTTTTTTTTTTTTCCATTTTTGTATGTTTTTTAACCAAATGGATACAAAAGAAAAACAAATGTCCTTTGATAACTATGCTTATTTCTTCGAGTTTGTCGTTTTTTCACCCGACGGGGATGTTTCAGAGTAAGACGAATAGAAGTGCACCTCCGACTTTTTTGCCTTAGAACTTGCAGAGGCCATAGTTCACCTTGACGTGAAACGTGTGTATGCAGGGGTCTCCGGGCCCCCCCCATCTCTCGACTAGCAGAGCGGACTCTCTCTCTCACTCTTATCTACCTGTGAAATCCTTCATACCTCTCATAACTGGTCAACGACTGTATCAGCAAACCACATCAGGTGTTTTTCTACATGCTTTTTACACAGATTATTGTATTAGTAGATTTCGGTGCATCATTTTTAATGTAATAGCTCTTTGGCTTGTAGTTTTTTTTTTTGTTCTTCTTTTCTTGTTTTTTTTCCCCCTTGCTTGCTCTCTAGCTCCCGTTTTTTCTAGTTGACTGTTTTGTGTTAATATTGTCAATTTTGGGATAGCTGTTATAGAGTTTTTACTTTTTTTTTCCATTTCTAAATGCTACAAGAACCTAATGAATTTAATGACTTAACCATTGTAAATACGGTATTGTGCAGAACTCATTTTCATGCATTTCAATTGCTAGTGTTATATAAATGACAGATTTTTTGTCAAGACACCATTTCTGTTTATGAAATAAAGAAACTTATCATGTACTACGTTTCTGGTTTTCCCTCTTCAGATCCACATATAATCTATAAAGCAAAATATGCTAATTTATACTGTGTATAGAGGATGGTTCCACATGTATTTGTATTTCTTAAGCATTTTAGGTCCGTTATAATACGTGTAGAGTAAAATGGCGTCAAATGTACAGACACTGAAAATGGCAATATTGAAATAATGTAGGATGTGTGCAAAGAGCCAGTACACTTCCTCTGATTACTCAGGTTAAGATTAGTGCTATGTTTTGGATGTTTGCGTATTAACTATAGCTGTTATAGGTCAATGGCAAGCCACCGTCATGACCTGAGAATCATATTTGCCAAATTAACAGTGATAATTCCTATTATACCACATTACCGTTGAATTCTCCATTCTGACTGGTCAGAAGGTGTTGATTAATTTTCTAGAACAGCAGCTTCCAGCTGCTTCATATTAATACACTTACTTTAATGAATATGTTATTGTTTCTACAGCAATAACTTCCATAGGCACGTGTATGGTTGTATGGACACTCCACATTAATGGATTAAAAACGTGTATTCATTGACATGGTGATGTTTTCTGTGAGGAGACTTTTTTTGTAGCATTTATGGAAAGAGTCTCCAGTGTTAGGACTTTGTAACACTCAGAAGTTTTAAGTTTTCCAACACAGGAAAGTCTTCAGGATGGAGGAGTTTGCACTTTTCCAATGTCTTTGTAAATTTTTTTTTGCCCTATTATTGTCCTAAGGGAGATACAATGGAGACTGGTGAGGGAACGACTGTTTATAACATAAATCATAACACTAACTTGTCTCGCAGCCATTCCACAACATTCAAAGTAACTACAAATGGTTAAAAGTATGATGTGTTATTCTTTAATAAGTTAACAATTGTAATCGTTCGCAAAATTGTTGTGGTATAAGAGGAATAAAACACTTCAGGGAGGTGATGTTAATTGCAAAATAATCAACTTTGGGGTAGTAACAGTAAATACACATCATACCACCCTGTCGCAGATTATTTTTCTATAACATCACTTATTTAATGAACTACACTTTCATAATCATGACCCCAGTGTCAACAGTTTCACCTATAGGAGATATAGGACTTTACTGTTGCTACTACACTGATTTGAATTGTCATTATGTGCAGAAACAAACAAAACAGTAGCAACTTCAGCAGACTGCAATAACAGGTGTGTGTCTGAACTTAATTTGTATTGATGTACATTAATGAGGCCTGTGGTTCCCAGATATTAATCAATACCGCTGGTCAGAGCACAGCTATTGATGAAGCTAATTCGGGAAGTTACACAGTTGTCCCAAAAACGTCACAACAGGTCAACAACCTTCAGTCTGATGTTTATAACAGTGCTAAGTGGACACATTTGTGTTAAATGTCATTTTAGTATTGGACATTTTAAACCATGTCCAGTGTGTTGTGTTGAGAGAGATGTCACAGTGAAAATTTAAAACATTTAAAAAGAAGATATTCATACATACAGTTTAGAGCAGTTAATGTAAAATACAAAGGCAAAAGCAACAAAGACCAGATAGTAAAGTTGCATTATGTAAGAAAAAAAAAAAAGCTTTTTATTCTAAACCAGGCTTTAAAAGGCTTGTTTTTTTTTAAAGACAGGAAGACCATATAAATGAACTCAAAGCTCTGTGCTGATATACCTCCAAAGAATAATACTGTCCACTTTCATAAGAAGATTTACACAAAATTATTGATTATTTAATTCATAATACAGTCAAAATGAATGAAATTAAGGCCCTAGTTTACATTTACAGTTGTGGTCTTAAAGCACAGTTCTAATGTGCAATATGCTCAGGTTTTATGTGCAAAAATTCCATGGCCTCTAATTATTTTGTGTCACAACCAGAAAAAAATGTGCATCAGTGTTTGCATGAGGACGAAAGAATAATTTAATTAGCAAAGCTCTATGCAAATGGACAAACTGTTTACACAGAACATAAACCAATAAATATGCCAGTAATTGTGCAGCATGCAGTCAGCAAAGCCAGTGATGACCCACTTTTTGGTGTTCTGAAAGGTTGACACTTCATCAGAGTTCACTTTTTCATTATCGAAGACAGTTCCAGGATCATGCTCTGAAAGAGGGAAAAAATGTAAACATCTCATTATTATTATAATATGGAAATACACCACATGTACTGGTTCATATGATGTGTATTATATTATCTAGTACACCTACTACATACGTGTTCATATCTTTTTTAACTGAAAAATGTCTGTACTTTAATAGTATTACAACACAAACGGTAAATATTTGAACAGATACCCATATCACAAATCAGTAACAGTGAAGTAATTGCACTCATAATTCCACTTTTAGAACTAATAATAGGTTCTTTAGTAGTTCTTTAGATTGTTAAGCATTCTTATGCTGCAGTGTTGCCGAATCCTCGAATCTGACTGGTCAGCAGGTGCTGATTAATTTTCTATAACAGCAGCAATGATAGTAGTTCTGGCTGTAAAAAGTACACAATCTTGCTCTTTAATAAATAAAAAAAAATTTAATAGTTGGAAATTTGCTGTGGTATAAGAAGAATAAAGCACTTCAGTATGTGCTGTTATAGGAAAATAATCAGCTCCGGGTGCTAACAGGAACTCAATATCAGGCCACATCACACGACCACATCATTGATTATTTTTCCTATAACAGCATGCGCCCGTTGTGTTTTATTCTTTACTTAACTCCCTAAAACCCTCTCTGGTAGCGAAACTGTAGGTAACATAGAAATTTAAAGGGATAACCCTAATGCTTTATGGTTCTAGATTTAACCTTTTAAAAGTGTTCGTCATTACAAACACCTCATGCAGATGACCTTTTTTTTCCTGAAAATAGGTTCTTACCATTGACATGCGGCGCCCACCAGCAGGTGGAGGGGTCATGGCAGGGCTTTCACTCTGAGCCAGCCGCTTGGCCTCTGACTCTGAGCCGCTTTTGGACATTGGACTGTCTAGTGGAATGGCCAGTCTGCTTTCAGAAAGCCCTCGGGACATGAAGCTAGCTTTCCTACCTGTGGGGTGGTGTTCTGGCGAATCACTCTCCTCACTCAGGTCCTTGCATGCACTCACCCGACTTTGCTTGCGTGCAGAGTTCTGAAGGGATGCTGGGATCTCGATGTTGCTGGCTCTGAGAGAAGCTCGAGGTAGCTGACCAACACCCTTCTGAGGGCCAGATACCTTGGGCCCGGAGTCATCGCTGCTGGAAGAGTGGCCGCGGTTGTCCACGGTGGAAAGCCGCTCTGCAGCCCCTAGTTGACGGGTGGCCTGGATCTCAGGCTGGCTCAGGATACGTGGCTGCTTGGGCTGCTCGGATCCAGCAGCATCACTGGTTGGTGCCTCAGGGGTGGGTAGAGGGTTGCTAGGGGGCATGTGGGGTGGCAAAGCTTCCACCTGCCCATCGGTCACTATGGCATAGGATGTTTGGGTCATGTGTGCAAATTTCTGTGGCAGGTAATCTGTAAGGACACATGCTTGCTGCACCATGGAGTTTTTCTTTGACCTGCAAAGACTCTCATCATCTCCACCATGTGTGTTGCCATATATGCTCTGCTTGATCTGTTTCACTCCCAGGTGAAAGATCTCCAAGATGTTTAGGAAGAGGGAAACCCCAGCGATGCCCAGCATGAAGATCATGAAAATATTTTTCTCTGTCGGCCTGGACACGAAACAGTCCACAATGTTGGGGCAGGGGTCTCTCTCACACTTGTATAGTGGGGCCAGTCCAATACCATAAAGGGCATATTGACCCAGTATGAAGCCCACTTCCACCACTGACCTGGTTAAAATATGAAACACATATGTACGCAGTAGGGAACCTCTCAGAGGGGCTTTCCTGACTCTCTTCTGTTCTTCCAGTTTCCTCAGCTCCTTCTCAATCCTTTTCTGTTCATCCAATATTCCCTCCATCCCTTCCAGCTCAACTTTGAGCTGGGCTTTCTTCTTGTGCCTCTCCTTCTCCAGAGCACGCAGCCGGTACAGCGCATGGCCCATGTACACCAGCGAAGGTGAGGATACAAAGATGATCTGCAGGACCCAGTACCTGATGAGGGAGATGGGAAAGGCTTGGTCGTAGCAGACATTCTTGCACCCGGGCTGCTCTGTGTTACACACAAACTCACTTTGCTCATCATCCCAGACATCTTCAGCAGCAACTCCAAGGACCAGCATGCGAAAGATAAAGAGGATAGTCAGCCAGATTTTGCCCACAATGGTGGAATGGATGTGAACTTCCTCCAAGATGCTTCCCAAAAAATTCCAATCACCCATTTTTGGTTTCACATAGCCTAAAGTTGTATAAGAGTGAAAAACATACACTTAACTTTTGGTTAAGGAGGTAAATACAATCTTAGGGAAAAAAGTTACAGTTTCCAAAGGGTCCTACAGTTTGTCTCTCTGAGGGGAAACCCATAAAAGTTCTATGTAGTACCCAAAAACCAAGGGTTTCCTTTCGGGAAATTGCTCTTAGAACTATTATCACCCTAAAGAAACCTTGAGGAACCATTTTTGCTAGAGTGAAGAAGACAGAGACTTACACGATTTGGATTGTATTAAAGATGATTCTCAGCACTGATTCGTTATTATGACGGAGACAACGCTAGCTGTGCACCTCCAATTTCTTCCCTTCTTCAGTAAAGCAGGTGAGCTCCTCTCTCTGGGCATAGCTTCAGTAAATGAATCCCAGACGTACTGCACCCAATGAACTAATACAAGGTTTCTATTGATCTGTGGGCGGCTGGACAGCGCCCTCAGGGCAATAGCTGGCACAACTCGGTCACTGACAACATAAGGGGAGGGGCACTTGCTAGTTTCAATACCCACCCTACATTGCTATAATCTTCCCTATAAACATGCGATTAAACACCGTTAGATTCAGATTTTGAAGCAGGATGATTAAAGGCCATGCATTAGAGTAAACTCAGTTGGTAACTGCTACAGTTGCGGAAGCCTTTCTTCACTGTCTGAGATGAATCAACATCTAACACTGAATCTTCTACACTGTCTTGCTTTTTCCACCTGCAGCATTTTTCCAAAACCAACTGTGGACAGATAATTAAGCTTATACAAATAAAACTAAAATTTTCTTAACTCTATATAGTCAGATCAATAAAATTAAATGAGGGATGCTTACAGAACCTGATGATTCAGGTAATCTTCTAAACTGCTGTAGTGCAAGCCCATTTTTTGCTATACCAAAAATCCAAGATGGAGCCAAGATATATTCTAAGGTGACTGGAAACCCAGTCAGTGACTTAAATATTTCAGTTTTTCATGAACAGCATACTTTGAAAGCTTTCATTTTTACATATGGAATGAAAACAATGAACACTGAAATTCAGTAAAAGTGGCTTCCTGCAATAGGATGAATAAAAGCTTTTGAAAGTCTCAGTAATAATGCCACATACACAATTATCACACAGACTTGAAATAAATTAACTTTATTTTAAAAAGTAAAAAAGTTTCCTGCATTTTACAATATTTACAGAATATTTATTCAAACAGGAAGTTTGACAAGGCTGTCTAGTAATCTCTGCATTCAGGGCGAAATAAAAATGGTATAAATTTATTAAGTAATAAAAGCCTTCTAACAACTCTCACATTTATCATATATACAAGACAAGCCTGCAGGCCTGGTGATAATCTGAGAAGCAGTAAAATCCTGAGTTCAGGACAATGAGATTGAGACAAAATTTTAACCGTTCAATTATTGACTTTAAAGAAATTACTATGAATTGTCATGAACAACTGAATGCATGTTTATTTGGAGCCTTTGAGATAACAGTTTGATCTGCTTCAATTTGAATTATCGTGTGTCTTTGTGATTTGGATCGCTAAGATTTTTGAAGATAATTATATATGAAGTACACACAAAAAAAAAAGGAACTAAGTTCTGTATGGTAATGTTGGTGACAGCTTATATTTTCTGGGTAAAGACTTACTGAGCACAGGTATATGCTCTGTCAGGCTTTATACCACCTCATACGTTTTACTTCTCATTCAAGCATGCTTATTCCAGTCTCTTAGAGGTAGCTGGTACTAGGCAAAAATGACTCCAGTGTCTTTAATGGAAAGCCATTAATTCACCTCAGGTTCAGTTCAGACATCATGTTGTAATAAACGTTTTCGCTGTTATTCATCTCAAAAAAAAAAAAAAAAAAAAGAAAATTACATCAAATGAACTGTATGGATGCAAAATGTTGTGATGGATTGAGTGCCGTCAACATCTACTGATTTCGGCTGCTGCCTAGAATTTAACATAATGACCTATAAACTTAACTGAAGGTGCCAAAATAGAAAAGAATGACTTTCAACCAGAGTATTGTAGATTATTTCGCAGTGCTTCTGTCCTCAAAATAACACTGAAAAAAAAAAACACTCCAGCTTGTCAAAATCCAGTGACAAGAACTGGTTTCTGCTGGTTTCTTTGCCTGTGGCTCTTCAATCTTGCGGTGCCAAGACTAAGAATAGTTAGCCATTATCCTGCAGTCTCAGTGGCTTAGCTCTCCATTTTCTCTTTCTTCTTAAACAGTTTCATGAGCTGGGTGAATCGCTCTTCAATCTGTAACGGGAAAGGGACATTGTTAGGGTAAGCCTTGGCTACCTTGAAGTAGATCTCATATCTACCTCAGATATAGTTAGTTATAAAATACCAAAAATACCTGTGCTTGTGACTTTCTCAACTTGGATGACAGAGCAGCAAATGTTTTAGAAGAAGCTCCTTTCATTTTGAGCGCAACAAGAATATCTCGGTCTTCCTCCCTTGAGGAAAAAAAAATACAAAAAATTTGTTGACTAACTGTGGACTAACTGTAGACACAACATTAGCTACAGCAGCCAAAGTCTAATATACACTTACCTGGTCCAGGTCACCACCACTTCTCCTCTTTTCCTGATTACGTTCTTAGCAGAGAGACTGTTAGGAGACAACTGAGGAGATGGAGTCTTGATCTTCTTTGAAGGAGTCTTCTCATTTTTATCCTTGGATGATTTTGACTTCTTTTTGTGCCTTTGTTTTTCTTGTTTGTCTTGCGATTTCTCTCTTCGAGAATGTTTTGCTTTTGGCCCTGAATGATGTTTCTTACGCTTCCTGGACACCCTGTGGTATGCATTCTTTAACTCATGCTCAGATTCTTTGGCAGCAGTGACTCCAGTGGCATCAGAACCTTCGTCAGCTTGCTCGATCTGGTTCTCAGTGGTTTTGGGCAAGGTGGCTGTACTGACTCCTGCAAGCACACCATTTGAGGTGTTCTTGCTTGATGTTTCAGCTTCACTTCCTTCATTTGAGATGACCTGAGGCTGACCTGCCAGGGGTAGTCTCCGATCCAATGTACGTGAAGACAAAACCTCTGCAGCTGGCAGCGTTTCTTTCTGCTCCTGTTTGGGTTCCTCTTGTACCCCAGGAGAGGTATGTCTGATCCGAACTATAAAGTGATCATTGGACCTCTCCATTACCTCTGCCTGCATAGGTAAGTTTGGTTTGAACTGGAACACTGCTGGACTTGTAGCCTCCCAATTTCCACTGGTACTTGACGGACTGCTGGAGTTGTCCGTTTCGAGAGACAAGTGAATATCTTGCTCGGTGGCATCTTCTCCATCAAGAAGTGCATCCTCACTGTAGTGAGCACTGATGATGTTGCTTGGTGTGGACAGTGACTGTCCACTAGCTGGGTGCAAAAAGCTCAAGTGGCCATCTGACTTCAAGGGAGAGGGAATGGTAAGAGATACCGCCAAATCTTCAGCCAAAATAGAGAAAGGCTGCTGGGAACTCACTGTGGCCACAGCAGGGGCAGACTGGTTAGGAAGAGCATTAGACGGTACTTCCAACATGCAGTTTTCATCAAGGAGTGCTGGATTTAATGGCATTTGAAACTTGTAAGGTGAAATAGATGTCCATGTTGTGATGAGCTTCGATGGTGTTATCATCTTGCTGGGTGTCATGACCCCAATGAGACTCTCTCCAGCTTGACCTTCTTTCCGTGGAGTGTTGAGTGGCCAGTTTTGATTATCACCAGTCTCTAGCAGATCAGATCCTTGCAAGAGACATCTGAATATATCTCCCATTTGGGAATCAGTTACCAGATTAAAGGTCAAACTTGATGTTTGCTGCTCTGTCAGAATTTCAAAGTCTGCCCTATCTTGTATTGATCCACTGTGAGAAAGACGGCGGGTATAGTTGGAGGTTTTGTTCTCATGTGCGGGGACACCTTCTTGGAGAGATTTCGCAGAGGATGAATCCGCTTGTAGCTGATTACACTGGTTAGGTGTGGATACCTCTGGTACCTTGGTCCCCTCCTCCATGGTTGCCTTTATGTTTTTACCACTGCTGCCAAGGCCTCTACATGGCAAACTGTTTGAAGAAGTGATCTTCTCCTGGACCTTTTGGCCCTCGCTTTCTTTTTCACCCTGAGATTTTTTATGTGGTCTGTTTTCAGTTGTGCTCAAAGGTTCTTTAGCTTGTAGCGTGCACAGATCCACATTCAAATCCTCTTTTGCCCTAGGATTTGACTGCTTACTTTCTAAAGATGATTTATTCTTGGAAAGATCTGGAGCACCTTTAAGTGCTGCTTTTAGTTCCTTAAACAGGAAATCAAACTGGCCATCTACAAAGTTCCACAGCTTCTGCTTGAGATCTTCGGCTCGTTGCTCAAAGATACGGTTCACAATGCCATTGTTAGAGACCTTGCTCATTACAGAAGAGATGACCTTATTGAGCCGAGGTTTGATTTCATTTCCTTGACTGCAAAATTTGTGAAAGTTAACGCTGTCAACAAATTCTGTGAAAGAAGCCTGAGACATTTCAATGATGCAGCAAAAAGCTGGCTTGGTGACATTTTTATGAAGTTTCATGTACTTTCGTCTCAGCTCTGACCGTATAAATAACAACATGTTCATAAATTCAGCAGAAGTTGAAATTTTCGCCTTGGGTGGAACAGTGACGGTTTTGAAACGCCTCTTGTTCGAGGAGGGACTGTCTTTAGGAGTCGTGTTTTTCTCTTGTTCTTTGCGGCTGGGAGTAACAGCGGGTCGCATTTGAGATTTTTTTTGTAACCTTGGTGATCTGGGACTGGGCTGATTCCGTAAACGTGATCTTTTTTCGTTTGGAGGACTCTGAATGACCAGAGCACCTTCCCCATCACTCTCACTGATAATTTCCCCTTCTTCCAAGTCTTCTTCAGTAGCAGTAGCGGAAAGAGCCTCTTGCTGATCTTTCTGCACACTAGGCATGTCTAAGCAATCAGGTCTCTTGTTTTCTTTGTTCATGTCCATCTTGACTGCATCCTTATCTGCCACAGTGGCTGATGTGGAGAAATCTTAAACAAAAATAAATAGATAAATTTTGTGTATATAATGTATAAACATCTGACCTGCAACCAAAACTGAAAATCACTTTAAAATGTAGGACTACATTTAAGCAAAATTGCAAGACTTTACTAATATATACTTTTACAGTTTTTTTTTTTTTCTTAGCTTACCTTAAACTCTCTCAGAAATAAATTACTTGTTGTCTGGTTCTGCATGGTTCTGCATGAACTTCCCCCAGTAAAACAAACCCCTCTGGATTTACAACTGTTTCCAAAACCATAAAATACAGAAAGCCCATTGTATACTAACCTTTGCTGAGACTTTTGACATGTGGCTCCTTTCCTAAGTGCTGCTGCTGGGATTTCTTTATCTGGCGTACTGGACTTGTAAGAGGACTGATGGCTTCTGGAATTACTTTAATGTTTCTCAGGGTCAGCATCATGGAATCTTCATCATGAGGCACCAATACAGACCGGGAAGGCCTGGAGATCTCAATCTCATTCTCTGTGGAATCAGGCTCAGAGGAGCTTGCTTGTTCAGGTAGTACGGTGTTGACATTAATCGCCTCAGCGTTTGGCCCTACTAGTGGGCCTGGACAAGGATCTGGGTTGTCTGAAACAGTTATTGTTTCTTTGCTTTGGTGGTTATTTTCCACACTAACAGTGCTAGAAACAACTTCCAGAAACACAGAGGGGTCCGTATTTGAACAAGTCTTGGCCGTAGCAGTTGCCATGACAGAGGTGGCGACTTCCTGCTGAGGTGTGTCATTTTGAACTGATGCCTCTGGTTTATCATCTATTTGGCCACCTTCACTAGAATTCTGAGTACCGATCCTTCTCCTTTCTTTGTCTTTCTTCACAGAAGCCTGAGAGTCTTGTTCTTTGCAGCTAACATCAGTTAAAGGAACAGAGAGACTGTCAATTGGTTTAACTCTTTCTGGGGCTAAAGGAACTTCAGGAACAGCAGTCTTATCTACCGCACATTTCTGAGAAATGCTAGAAGGACATACATCTGTATTTACAAAATCTGCTTTTGTAATGGATTCATCTTCCTTTATCTCTGAATCTGTACCGTCCATTTTCCCAGATCGAGTTTCACTCAGGTCACCATCAAACCTTTCTGGTAATTCAAGTTCCTTTCCCTTGACTTCCAGGCTTGTTGGTGGTTCTTTATAATGTGGCTGTGTGGTTGTACTGGTAGGGAGAGCCAGGGAGTCATCCATAGAGTCATCCACTACTTCATCAATCACGCAGAACTCTTCTCCAACCTCAAACAAACTTCTGTCCTTAGTCGAGTTGCTTACAAGGGTGTCCTCAGGAGGTGGCTGAACTGGCTCTTTAGCTCGTTCAGAGCTGTTTTGCCTTTTAATTGGTGAGACAGTCAGGTTCAGAGTTTCCATAAAGGTTAATTTTCTTTTGGGACTACTCTCTTCTGGCATGGCAGAACTATCACAACTGGTGGTTAACCTTATTGGAGATTTTCTTCTTGCATTTGTGAGGCTCTCCACTTGAATATTACCATCCTCACTCATTTTGGGGATCCCTGCATTATCTGGAGTGTTCTTTGATCCTTTGTCTGGAGTGCCAATTCGTTTTTCTTTATCACCCCTCCCTTTCCCTTTTATACTCTCTTTGACACTATGTCTATCAGAACTTATATAACCTTTAGAGTCATCACGACTGCTTGATGCTTTGCTCCTGGATGATTCTTCAGTTCTACCAGATGTCCTCCTTTTGTCATCTTTATCTTTTCTCAGATTTTGAGCATTATGATTAGGTTTAACAGGCGAAGCATGTAGTCTATTTTCGTCAGCGCGGCTTCGGTCCTTTCCTTCATTGATGCGTATGTTGTCTGCTTTATTACTCATCCTCCTTGTGGTACTCGAATCTTGGGTATTCTGTTGCTCGTGTTCTTTGCTAGTCTCAGACCTGGTGCTTCTTCTTTCTCCTCTATTGCTATTCTTTTCAACTGGTCTATTTCCTTCTTCACTTTGAGTCTTCCTATGCTCATACTCCTTGATCCCATCACTTCTGGTGCGTCTCCTTTCTGAGCTGCTCATACCCTCTTGCCTCCTCTCCTCTTTTCTGTGATGCTCCCTTGTGCCTCTTTTCTCCGTCTTTCGGTGCAACTTGTCCGAGCTGCTCTTTTCACTTCTACTGCCAGACACCTCCGTATGTCCACTTTGTCTTTCCTGTCCTTGCTTATGCCAGAATTCTTCTTTCCTGCTCTGCGTGTCTGCATTCGATCTAGACGAATCGGGGGTAGATGAGAAGGCATGCCGTGGATGAGAGGAAGGACTCCTCGAGCGGCCAGATCTCCTGAGCGTTACAGGATCGTCATGCTGGTGACGTTGACCATTGCCTGATCCACAACTGCTTTTTGCAGACTCCCTCTGCTCTCTTTCTGATCTGTTTTTATCCATTTTGGTTTGAGATTTTTCTGATATGTCCTTCTCTTTTGAGGTACTTTCTTTACCAGACTGTTTCACTCCCTTCCTGCTATCTGTTTCATCACAAACGTTCTGCCTAGTGCTAGTCTCAGAGTTCGTGCTTGTGCTTTCCCTTTCTCTACTACAAGACGTTCTACTATCCTGGGCATGTCTGTGATCTTGTGCAGTGGGGTTGGAAGGTAAATCCAAACCATGAGAATCCTTATTTTGCCGACTATCCTGGGCATGTCTGTGATCTTGTGCAGTGGGGTTGGAAGGTAAATCCAAACCATGAGAATCCTTATTTTGCCGATTTAAAGGATTCTCAAGGTTGCTCCTGGTGCATCTTCGCAGCACCACAGACGATGACGGTGTGGCATCCACCGAGGATGAATCACCAGGCTGATTTAATGGTCTACCCTCTGACACCTCTGCTAATCCCTTGTCTCTTTTAAGATCCTGAGACTCCCTTACAGGACCAGCAGGGCTGTTCAAACTTGCCAAGCTCCTTTTGTAGGCATCTTGTCCTCTTTCCCTCGCAGATGGATGGAAACTACCCCGACTTGATCTGCAAGAACATCCAGTAAAGAAAGATGTAGTCATTTCTGGCTAAACGGCATCCTTGCATTATAGACACTGTAAATCCACCAGACAAATTGATGATAACGTAGCATCGTTTACCTTTTGCTTAATTTGCTTATCTCTTCATCCTTCCTAACAATCTCCATTTTAGCCGTTTTGATAAGTGCACATATGTTCTTCTTCAGCAGAGTGTTCTCCTGGTGTAAACTTGAGTTCTGTTTAAAAAAAAAAAAAAAAAAAAAAAAAAAAAAACACATCAGATTATGTTTGTTGTTTCTTCTCACTAATTTGTTTAATCATTATTACCGCTCTATGCAATAATAGTCATTATACAAAAGTGCTGCTGAATTCTCAAATCTGATTGGTCAGAAGGATGAACGAGGAAAGAGAAGATGGTGAGGGAATGTGTGTTTATAGCTAATATAAAGTAAGTGCTAACTTAAGTTTCACAACATTAAATGCAACCAAAAAAAACAAAAGTTGCATGCTTTAACAAAAATATAATTGTAATTGATGACAAATTGCTTGCTGTTACTGGAAAATATTCCTTACTTCACTTATTCCGTAATAAAAATGGAAAATCTGTGTAAAAGTCTGCACGTAAATTTACATACCTTAGTTTGCATCTGCTGCAACTTTGCAAGCAAATCCTGCACTTGGTTTTGTGCCGCAACAAATTTACTTTTCAACTGCAATGAAATTAGAAATTAAGAAGTTAGACCCATTATTATAGTGTATAAGAATTAAATTAACACTAGCAAAAAGACAAGGATTAAAACCTCATTATAGGTCGCATCTTTCTCCTCCTGCTCTTCAGTAATGAGTTCCTCATACAAATCCAACGACTCTCTCACCCTATTAGGTGAAAGAAAAGTGCTGTCCTTGCCTGAGGAGAAACAAACATACAGAGATGCCACACTCAACAACAGCACACTACAACACTCTCAGAAAGAGTAAGCAAAAGTCCAAGTCTTGGGTCAGTGTAATTAAAATTTACGAAACACAACGGATTAATCACATGCTTACTTTTACTGCAAAAAAATTGGTACGCTCACCGTTGTCTTTATTTTTCTTGGGACTGTCCTCAAGTCCTGAGTAAATATCCACCGAGTCTTCATCACAATTCAGGACAGAATCTAAACAGATTACGTTGGAAGAGGTTAGAGAAGAAATCATCTTTCATTTTTATTCTGTGCCTGAAAATTTGTAAAAAAAAAAAATAATAATGTAGCCTGATTAAGCCTGATTAAGTGATTGTATTTATGGATGAATATGAACACACTGATCAGGTACTGATTATCGGTATTAGGGTCGGCACTGGCTTAAAACGTCCGATTGTTATTAGCTAGGTCACGATCATTACATAATCATCTAATTGCAAATAAATCGAATTAATTAATTAATTTAGTTTGCCATGTATTTATTTTTCTTGGGACTGTCCTCAAGTCCTGAGTAAATATCCACAGAGTCTTGATCATAATTCAGGACAGAATCTAAACAGCCTTATACATTATATTATATGTTTTATATATATGGATACAGCCTTTACATACTTAACATTTGTTCTGTGCCTTCCCTTTGCAATTTTTTTTAACAGTCAAAAAGACACAGAAATGTAACTTAATTACATGTTTTATGTCGATAAATGGCTGTGTGAATGCATTATTACACTTACTTACTGTACATTTACTAAACACCAGGGCTGGGCGATATGATATAATATCGATATCATATTGTGGGTATTGTGATATCTTTTTAGAATTTTTTTTTTTTCAGATTTTTAAAAAAAATAACAATTACAAGATATCTACTACTCTGAAGCTTTAAAACTGTAAAATGTTACACACACACACCTTGTTTTCAGTGCTAATTTATTTCTGTAGACGTTAAATTCAAGTATCATCGAGCTCAGCAAATCTAGATAGATATCGTGTGATGTGGATTGCGTATTGCAGAAGTATCGTGATATGATATTTCGGTCATATCGTGCCCATCTACTGTGTACTCTATTGTTTATATTAAATCAACAAAAAAGTGGAATTAAATCAACAACAAAAAAAAATACATTTAGATTATATTTACAGCTATTCAATCTTTGAAATCTTTGAATAACATTTCCTAATCGTGCGTGGTTCGATAGATATCTGATCATCTACGATGTTTCGTAAAAACTTGCCGAGAATCGTCTCGGTGACTGCGAGGAGGTCCGTATCAGATCAGATGATGATGATGATGATCATGATTACGATTACAGCTCTGAGATTGATATTGTATCGTGAATGATTTGTACATCACTTTAACACATGTTGGATTCCTCCAGAAGGACAACGCTCTTGTTGGAAACAGAAAGCATCATCATGTAGATTATGGATTGTGTGGAATCTTACCATGATGCCCCTGACCAAGATCACCATAAAGCTCATCTATGGCATTCGTCTCCATCTCTGTGGGTTAGTACACGCCTCACATTGCTCGAGAAATCTGCAGAGAACATCATGTGTTAGTGATCATGTAAACTTTGAGCATTTAAGCTGAAGACACAACAACAAAGAGAAGGAGGCTTACAGTTTGCTAGCCTAGATGCTACAAAAAAAAAGCACAAATGAAGGCAGGAAGGTGTTGTTAGGATAGTGAGCTAACAACTAATGAGCAAAAACATTTTAAGAAAGTATAAATGTGTGTGTGAGTGTGTGAGTGAGTGTGTGTGCATGTGTCTACCTAAGAACCCACATTCAGCTGACAACCTGTTCGCTAACATTCACCTAGATTAGCTGAACACGGGCTGAATCTTGAAAAGCACATCTTTAACTCATAGTGCACTACTACAGAGGCGCCATCAGCCTTCAGAGACACTCTGCAGTAGTGCACTGGGAAAGGGATCATGGAGGCGTTTGGGCTCCAGGCTGAGACACTAGCTAGCGGTGTAAACTAAAGCGTTTAAAAAAACCAATTCTTTATTAACATTTCAACCGAATTCGGTGTAAACTTCAAAAACAGGAAGCTGTGACACCAAAATCACACCGTGTAACGATTGAAAAAAATAATATAGCTTGGTGTAGGTCTCTGCTTACCATTTCAGAATCGCTTTGCTCCAAAAACAATCGCGCCAACCCGAACCGCTTCGCAAAACAGGAAGTGACGACATTTTCGCGCGGTCTCTAAACTTCCGGGGTTTCAGTGAACGCTAAGAGTTTGAGACCTGTGGTGTTGGTGTTATCATGTGTATTAATCTTATGGTTTGTTCTGGATTAAGGACAAAACTAACAAAACAAACATGTCATGATTAAACCTTACAGTGTCCAGGAAGCTCAAATAAAACAGAGATAATGTTTAAATAAAGTGAGACATAATGTTAGAGTCACTGCAGTTCATCATAATTTAGTAGCTGTTTTCTTAAAATAATTTTTTCACAGCTATTTGTTTAGCCTTGGATTCTGTGTAATTATTATTACTATATTAGAATATATATATATATATATAAAATACCAATATAACTACTAGTACTACCAACATTACACAAACCACAGCTGAATAACACAGTAGCCTTAAATAACAATAAATAATAAATATATCATAACAATGTAACAATTACTAAAAAGCCATTGTTTAATGATATTCTTAATTATATTCTTAATTATTATACTTATAATAATAATAATAATAATAATAATAATAATAATAATAATACCTCAATTGAATAATAAAATAAATTATAAATAAAGTATAGACATGCAACACAATTTTAAATACATATATGTGATTGCTCTCGCCATTTATTAAATGATAATTATTATTATTAATAGTAGTAGTACCAGAAATGCAACATATATTTTTTAAATACTTATTTGTTTACTATTGATATTTATGATAATCATTATACTTATTTATTAACTCATTATTATTATTATTATTATTATTATTATTATTATTATTACTTAATTATTATCGTATTAAACTTTTTTTTTAATTAACACATTTTTTTAAAAAAGTTCCTCTTTCACTTGAATAAATAAAAGGAAAAGTCAAAAAGGTGTTTTTCTGTCGCAAAGGCTTCGGCGCACGCGATGACACAGTGACCCGGAAGTGATCCAGCGCCACTCACATGTGGACGGGCACTTTAACACTGACGGGAACGTGCTCGTTGATGTTGTTGTCATCCATCCCGGACGATCTGCTCCGGCGACGAGCCTTCTGATTCCCGGTTACACGGAATTTATAAACCGTTAAACAAACAAACGGACAAACAAAAACTAACTGTGCACGTGCTCCCGAGACGGGGTCGCGGCTGCTCTCCCCCCCTCTCCCCCTGCACGCGCGGCTAAATGACGGCATGGAGACCGTGGAGCTGAGCCTGGCTTCCCTGACCACGATTTCCAGACACGTCGAAAAGAGTCACGGCGAGCTCGGCGCCTATTTAACCAAACAGGTGAGCCGCGCGCGCGCTGAAATAGCGACCACGCGCCGCCCGATTGCCATAGTAACCTCGCGCGCGCGGATGTCCGTTAACGCTAGCTAGTGTTGCTGTTGCTGCTGCTGCTGCTGCTCGTCTACACAGCGTTTATATCATTTCACCTTCATAATACACTTTATTAAATAAATACTGTGCAAAAAAAGTCTCTCATATTTGTTAATAATGTATTAATTCTCCATTAATTAAAAACCTGCACGTGTTCTTTCATAAGATAGCTAAGGTTAGCTAGCTTGTTTACTCACCTAGCTAGGTAGTGTCTCTAAACAAATGATTATTATTCTTTTTTTAAAAAAAACCTTTTTTAACATTTATTTCATCCCAGGACACACAATAATATATGATATAATTATTAAGAGTCACATCATAGTCTGTTTTTTTTGCTGTTACTAGGACATAATTTTACTTCATTAACCAAGTCAGGTTCTAGCACCCTGTGTTTTGTTCTTTGCTACTAATATGACTGACACACACACACACACACATTTTCTACATTTAACCACTCTAAAATGTAATTTTTGTACCTTTTCCTCAGACATGGAGCCAGCAGGACAGACAAGCCATCCTGTGCTGTTTGGCTCAGCTCCTGATAGAGAAGGAGTACACGCTCCTGATTGCCCGGCACCTGCGGCCGCTCGTGCTTGACCTGCTGGAGAGGAACGCCGAACGTATCAAAAAGGACGTCCGGCTCAACCATGACCTCCACGAGAGACTGTGTGTGGCGCTCAGCAAGCTCCTCAGCGTCAGCCCCGATGCCCAGGCGTAAGCACAACCATCTTTTTTTCAATTCATAATAACACACCTCATACAAGTCACACCTTAAGACACTGTGTCCACTGTGCAAACCCCCAGGTTTGCGGCGAGGTACTTCACCAGCGCGCCGCCCGTCTTCCAGAGACTCTTCTTCACTAGCGAAGAGGCCGCGTCTATCCAGTACGGCCCCAGGCGCATGAAGTTGCGGGACCTGATGGGGGCCACCCTCCGCTTCCTCCAGAGCGACTGCGAGAAGTTCCGCGTGCTGTGGGACTGGAGCGTCTGCATCTCGCAGCTGCTCACGAGCGACGTCATGGTCCGAGGGTACGGCTGTGAAATGGTCCTTCTGACCCTGATAGTGGTTTCTGGCCAACGTGCATTTCTGGATCAACAATTCCTACTGAATGCCTGAGAATCGTGTTTATTCGCTGATTTGCTTTCTGTCCAACATTAACCTTTATTCTCTTTTATTTTATTTGATTAAAGATACACAGCGCAGTGCCTTGCTTTGGTGTCCCACATGACTGACAACCAGAAAACAATCTTCCTGAGGAAGGTTCTGTCCAGCGAGGAGATTCTGCATCTAAAAATGAAGTATATTGCACTTACTTTCCTGGGTTTTTTTTTTTTAAATATGCTTTGTTAGATATTGAAGTGCTCGCTTGCAGTGCTTTTGGTCTTTAGTACACTCTCTGTTTCCATATCATCAGGTCGCTGGAGGAGACTCAGCAGCTGGAGGTTGAGAGAGCTCTGGTTTTAGCCAATCAGGGTTCTGTGATGTGGCAGCTGGAAAAAGGAAATAAGCTCACCAAGGGTCAGATGGGGTCAGAAGACCTCTCGCGGTGCATCACCGCAGTGTGTGGTGTGATCTTGCCCAGACTGACGCCTCGACAAGAAGAGCAGGTATTCCTAAAAATAGTTGACATGCTCTGTTATTGAATTTGGCGCTGCTGAGAATTTGAATTCTCAAATCTGATTGGTCAGATTAATTTTCTATAACAGCAGCTCTGGCAGTAGTGCAGCCGCGAATCACAGGCTTGTTCTAAAATGTTATCGTTTCTATAGTAACAGCTCAGGACTCACAACACCCCGTTGTTGATGATTTTCCTGTAACAGCAAGCCTTTTCGTGTTTTATTCTTTACATAATGTTCTTTGTAACCCACTGGGTATCTGGGTAAACTCTATGTAAACTCTTTATATATCTTTTTCAGTTGGTGGTTGGTTGTAAATTATGTTCTTGTTCGTAGACGTCTTTGAAAACCCTGGTACTGGTGGATTCAACATGTCGAAACCTCAGGCGGCTCGCCATGGCCGTGGCGTCCCAGAAGCCCGTTCTTCTGGAAGGGCCTATCGGATGTGGGAAAACAGCTCTGGTCGAATATCTAGCAGCGGCTACGGGGCACATCAAATCCCCCAACATCCTCAAGGTTCAACTGGGAGATCAGACAGACAGCAAGGTGAAGGTTTACTTCCTGCTTTTTATATATATATATATATATATATATATATATATATATATATATATATATATATATATA
>CM040483.1:4875571-4908035 GCA_022758105.1 Pangasianodon gigas
TTTTTTTTTTTTTTTTTTTTTTTTTTTTTTTTTTTTTTTTATTTTAAATCTGCTAATTCCAACCCAATTCAGCCCAATTATCATATAACTGCTACCAACCGGTGAGAGTGAAGGCTTCATCTCATCCAAGACACATGAAGCCAGCCACTGAATCAAAGCGCTATCTGCCCTCTTCCACATACATGAGCTCACAGACACTCACGATTTGCTAATGTGACAGTGATTGACAGGGGAGAGAGAGAGTAATGCCAGCCCTGTCACTCAAAGACCAAGGCTAATTTCGCTCCCTAGACCCCTGGCCACGGATGGCTGTGGCATCATCGGGAGATTGTGAGTTCGAATCCCACTGATGCCACAGCAATCCATGGCCGGGAGCCTAGTGAGCGAAGTAGGGCAAAAGCCTTTCTGCCATGTTTTTTTTTATTTATTTTTTTTGCCATTCATGTGAGTTTGCTTTTATTTAAAGTCAAATATATGTCTATTCTACATAAGAGAATGTGCCATACACCAAGCATTAAATAAACGTGCCATTCATGGGATTGCTGTATTGTGGTGAACATTGTGTTAATATTAGTGGTGTCTAGGTCAGCTGTTATGTAACACACTCCACAATGTGCTGTTTCAGGCTCAGCACTTCTGTCAGATGTACCAGCCTGCCATCAGTATCACAGAGCTGGAGGTGACGGTAGGACGCGCCATGCTGCTGCGGAAACAGAGCAACGCCGTGCGCCTCGAAGTGTAAGAGGCTCTACGAGGCCATCACCGCAGCTGAACCACACTCTGTCTTTATGCCTCTGTATCTCCCTATCTATCTATCTCTCTCTAGCTCTCTGTCTGTCTCTGGGGCATTATGGATGGTTTCGGTCCATGCCAGCCTTTGCCCTGAAGCCATTGCCCCCCTGCTGGTAAATTGAATAAACATTGAATTGATTGCTGGCTGCATTGGCACAGCCCACAGCACATTAGACAGATGTGCCAAACATGCTGTACAGGAGCATCCTAGAATACATGGTCATTCGAGGACCTCTTTTACAGTAATACTGCAACAAGACAAATCTTATGAAACATGTTCAATGATCAATCATAAATCGTTCATTTAGGGTCATGAATATACCGTATATATATATATGGTATATAAGTTCAAGTCTTACCACAAGCACATGTTTAATGACCTATTATAAAGTATGTTAACTACAGGAAAAACAAGACTTTTCATTTAAAGGCTAAATGTACACAAATACTCAAACTGTTTTTAAGATTTATTAGTAGTTTGTAGTTATAGTAGAAGTTGATGGGTAAAGTGATGGCATAGGTAGTTTGAACCCGATAATTGTATCCAGAATATTAAACAGCAGTATTTAATTAAAGAAAAATACAAGCTAGCTATTCACATAATACAATATTTTATAATATTCTAAGTGTATTAAAACTGCATCTGCTACACCTATATATTTATACGTGTGTGTCTTACAGAGATAAGCAAACGTTTGCGGCTACACGTCCCTCCTCCGTGCTTCTGGAGCAGCTGGCCGTGTGCGTCACGAAAGGCGAGCCCGTGTTGTTGGTTGGAGAAACAGGCACAGGGAAGACCTCCACCGTGCAGTACCTAGCTGGATTAACAGGTGAGTTAATCTCTCCTAGTCTCGCCTGTTAAACAAACAAACGTTCTTATATCAGATCTATACACAAGGTAGAAGACTGAGCTGCAGCAGGATTTATACTAAATATGAGCCGTTATCTTTTCTGTTGCCTTCAGGACACAAGCTGCGTGTGATCAACATGAACCAGCAGAGCGACACTGCTGATCTCCTGGGAGGGTAAGTATGGGGTATCCGGTGAACCCGTACTCACAATCCACAAGACAGAAGGTTGGAAATGAAAAAGTTAGGAATAAAACACTTAGGGATGTACTGTAACAGGAAAAAATAAATAAATGACTGTGTGTGATGAAACAGAGTAACTGTTACCACCCGAAATTGATTATTTTTCTATAACAGCATGTCTGGAAGTGTTTTTTTTTTAATGGTACTTGTACCACAGCAATTTGCCATGTCATAGTTTTTATCCATTTATAGTTACTTTAATGTTATCACTTATGTTATAGCAGCTATAAAGAGTTGCTCTCTCATCAGGATCCTTTTTTTAAAATTGAAAAACGCCAACACAGCTTTTCATGTCACCAAGAAACTGGAAAGTGTCGAGTTCTCTGTCCTGAAGACTTACTTGTGGTGGAAAACCTACTGACACTGGAGACTCCTTCCATAAAAATGAGATAAACGTCTCCTTACAGATCCAACAATATCAGCATTATCAACGAGTATATATTTTGCTTTAGTAAATAACAAGGTTGTTTACGTGAACCGTCCCTGTGTCTTAACTGTTACTATAGAAACAATAACATATTAGAATGACTGCGTTAATAAAAACCTGTGATTTGAATTACAGCAGGATTCACTGTCCGAGCCGCTGTTATAGAAAGTAATGTTGAGCTGATGATGTGTGTCTGGCAGGTACAAACCCGTGGATCATAAGCTCATCCTGTTGCCCTTGCGTGAGGCTTTTGAGGATCTGTTCTCTCAGACGTACTCACGCAAACAGAATATAACCTTCCTGGGTCACGTGCAGACCTGCTTTCGAGGCAAGCGCTGGCAGGACCTGCTCAAGCTCATGGACCACGTGTGCAAGTCGGCTCTCACCAAGGAGCTGCAGGACAAGCCCAATGGTAACAGAAGTCCATTCTTAAACTTTATCCATGTTTATATGTGAATGGAAGAGAGGTCACAAATGTGTGTGTGTGTTGTGTTTATCAGCTGCGTTACTGCAGCAGCAGTGGGAGGCACTCGCTCTGAGACTGAGTCAGACTCAGGAGCAGATCCGAGCTCGGGAATCGGCACTGGTGTTTGCCTTCGTCGAGGTAAAAACACACTACACACATCTGTCCTGTGGAAATGCAGAATAATATCAGACATATGGAATGTTCATGTAAATAAAAGATGTGTTTTGTAAGTCTCTAAGCAAGCTGTGTTCACATGGTGCGTGTGTGCGTGTGTGTGTGTGTGTGTTTAGGGTACCCTGGCACAGGCAGTCAAGAAGGGAGAGTGGATCCTGCTTGATGAGATCAATCTGGCTGCAGCCGAGACCCTGGAGTGTCTGAGTGGGCTGCTGGAGGGCAGCGCTGGGTCTCTGGTGCTGCTGGACCGAGGAGATACAGGTGAGCCAAATACATGTTCATCGATAAATACATTTGTCTATGATGAAAATATATATATACATATGTATATACATTTCTCAAGTGACCAATTTACCCTGATGCATATTATCTATAAATGTTTTAAAAAGAATGATCATATTAAAAATAATAATGCATCCATGGGCTTCTGAGTAGCGCAGCTGTCACCCTGTTATTGAGATGCCATAGCCCTTTCAGAGAATTTTTGTTGTTTTTACATGTTAATGCGTAATCTTGCACGCAGAACCCCTGGTGCGCCACTCCGACTTCCGCCTGTTCGCCTGCATGAACCCCGCCACTGACGTAGGCAAGAGGAACCTGCCTCTGGGAATCCGCAACAGGTTTACCGAGCTGTACGTGGAAGAGCTGGAGAGCGAAAGCGATTTACGCATCCTGGTCTCAGATTACCTCAAAGGCCTTAACCTGAACAGAAGTACCATCCATGGAATCATCAGGTTTGAAACAGCACTGAATCAAACTGCATGAACGACTCTTTGACTTGTTTATAATCCTGTACGTTATTTGTGGATATGTGAAATGTCTCGGCTAAACGTCTCTCCTTTTTCGTTATTGATCTCTAATAGTTATAGCAAGTGTTACTGTGTAATTTCTCCGTTTAATCTGGAAGGTTAAAGGGTCTGCTGTTGTTTTTTGTGCAGTTTTTATTTGGCCATTCGTAAGGAGGCGAACTCGCGCTTGGTGGATGGCACTGGCCACAAGCCTCACTACAGTTTACGCACACTGTGCCGTGCTCTCAAGTACGTAGCGACTAACCCCTGCTACAACGTCCAACGTTCTCTCTACGAGGTGAGATACCCGTTATCACCGTTCTCTCTACAAAATATAAAAATGGCTGCTGGTAACATCACTGTTTTTACTTTCCTTTTATTACATAACACTTTCACAAATCTTTAAACTTTCATTCTTGTGCTTTAGTTTAGATATAGAAAGAGCTCAGACAGACTAAAGTACCTGTGTGTGTGTGTGTTTCTGTTTGTGTGTGTGTGTGTGTGTGTGTGTGTGTGTGTGTGTGGGTGTATATACAGGGTTTTTGCTTAAGCTTTCTAACACAGCTGGACCGTAGTTCCCATCCCGTCGTGGAGAAATTAGTGCACCAGTACATTTTGGGAGGAAACATCAAGTGTCTTAAACAGGTAACAGATCACTGAAACACAGATTGCTTTTTTTTTTTTTTTTTAATTTTGTGTTTTAAAACCTTTAGAAAGGAGGCAGGCTGTGATTAGAATTATAGCTATAATCAATTTCTCAGTACTTTCCGATCCTTTAAGCGTTTGTACAGTTAACACAATATTTGTGACTGAATTTACACAGAAAAGCACGTGTTCTGAGCTGAAATAATAACTGGATAATAACACTACTTAATACGCATTGTTGTCAAGTCTCTAAATTTGTTCTTCTTTGTCTTGTTTCTGGCTCTATCTTCTTGTACAGCCAATCCCGGAGCCCCGGAGCCGTGGCTGTCTGCAGGTAGAGGGCTACTGGTTGAGTCAGGGTGACATGGACCCAGCACTAGACCCTAGCTATATCCTCACTCCGTCTGTGCGCCTCAACCTCCGAGACCTGGCCCGCGTGGTGGCTGCTGGGTAATAATAATCCCATGCTCTTATATACCCTTTGACACAGCATTGACTAATAAAGCATCAATATGATATGCTGTCCTGCTACATCTGGCAGAGATGCTGTGCTAGAGGAGCTTCATGGATGTAAACAGATGTTTTAAGATGTTTTAATTATGTGTATCGCCCAGATGTAGGTTCCTGGGCATCTACTGATCACAATGCGTTTGCTATTTCTGATTTCTGATATTTTTATTCAATATTATGTGTAAGCCCGAAAACTTTTATGTTTTTATATTTCTTGTAATATCTTGTATAGATCTACAGGAACACATCTGTCCAAATCAATCTAAATATTCAGTAATATTTGATGTAAATTTGTGATTTCCGGTGTTCAGCATCCACCCAGTGCTGATCCAGGGTGAGACATCGGTTGGGAAAACCAGCCTGGTCAGGTGGCTAGCGGCTGCCACGGGGAACCAGTGTGTGAGGATCAACAACCACGAGCACACAGACATCCAGGAGTACATCGGCTGCTACTCATCCGATGAGCACGGGAAGCTCGTCTTCAAAGAAGGTGCAGAGGATTCGTTCAGTGTCTTAAGCTAGATCATTATAAAAAGTTAGTTGTAAAAAGGTTTGCTGCTAGCAAGAGTTTTGATTAAATCACATACTGAAAATAAATGCAGATTTTGTCAATTACTAATATTAATAATAGTGTAATTTACTGTAAGCATACAGGAAGTGTAGAGTGTGAGTAAATATTAGGTATTGGTCAAAAAGGGACAGGAAGAGCAGGCGATTATATAATATTCAGGACAATCTAAAAGTCACATGGTCTAGACATTTATAGCTAAAGGATTGTCTGTGTGCCCCCAAGGCGTCCTGATCGATGCCATGCGGAAAGGCTATTGGATCATCCTGGACGAGCTAAACCTCGCCCCCACCGACGTCCTCGAAGCCCTGAACAGGCTGCTAGATGACAACAGGGAACTCTTCATCGCTGAGACACAGGAAGTGGTGAAAGCACATCCGAGATTCATGCTCTTTGCTACCCAGAATCCCCCAGGTCTCTACGGTGGCAGAAAGGTACCAAAAGTGCAATCAATCAATCAATAAATAAATAAATAGAAAATCGACAAAATCTCACCGATTTATAAAACATAATTATTATGGGCTTTTGGTTCAGAGTTTCTTGCTTTCTCCTTAAAGTTTAGTAATTTATATTGTGCCTAATTTCTGTATTGCTGTAGGTCTTGTCAAGGGCGTTCAGGAATCGCTTCGTGGAGCTGCATTTTGACGAGTTACCCAGTGAGGAGCTGGAGACCATCCTTCACCAGCGCTGCAGCCTCCCTCCATCTTACTGCACCAAGCTGGTCAAAGTCATGCAGAACCTTCAGGTGAGGGCCTCGGACAGGAGTTTTCCTTTTAACACTTCATAAACTGGAGATGGTTTGGACTGCACCATCCTGTTTTAAATGTTAAGTAACCACGACCAGTGTCGTAAGCCCAGTCTTAATCTGCGTGTGTCCGTGTGAAAGCCTGTCTAGCATAAACAGTCACTTATCACTTCCCGCGTTCAATACAGGTAGCTAGCGCGTGATGAAATTGCTCATCTGTTCAAAAAAACTATGCAAAAATAACTTTTCTTAAAGCAGAATTTAAAAACTAAGCCGCAATAACAACGAAACACTACATGACTAAAATAATAATAATAATAATAATAATAATAATATATTCGGAAGGGCAATGTACAGTTGAAAAAACCTAGAAAATAGAAAGACCTTTCCAGTGAGGCATGAAATCACATTCAGCCGATGTGAGATTCCCTTCCGAACGATTTATAATGATAGCTAAATGATAGCTTGTTTGGCGTAAATGTGATGGAGTAGATCAGGGGTTGTCAAGTGGAGGACCGTGGCTCGGATGTGGACCCAGAAAAGTATTTTAGAGGACCAAACCAAGCAGGCTACTTGAAATAATACTGTAACTGGAGCCACTCAACATACGAAGCAACTCTAGTTTTCTAACATGAACCATTCTGTAGCAGATTCTTTGTTGCAGCCAATCACATGCATTTATGTAAATTGTTTAGCTGAAGGAAGCTCATCGGACCAGAGACTAGCTACAGGGCTAGAAGTATTGAGTCAGAATCGAGAGAGTTTTCACAGACTTGAATAGTTTTTTTCATTTTATTTACTTTCTCTGGTATGATTAGTGAACTGATGACATGGCTTTGACAAGAAAGAAAAAAAACGTAATGATGACAGAGAAATATGTGTTTATTGTCAGCTTCAAACAGACGTGTCTCATCTAGTTAAGAGTCTGTGGCTCTAGTCAAAAGTGTCACCATGAAAATAAACATAACTTATTTCTAGACACTTCTAGACACTTCTTTGCATTGAAGTAGCAAGCTAATACTTTTTACTGAATATTCAGTTTACAGCTAGCTTACAAGCAGGCGTAAATTCACGCATATTTGAGTACTTGTGAAAACACTCCTGTGTGTGTGTTTTAGTCTTTGCGGCGCGGATCCAGCGTGTTCGCCGGGAAGCACGGTTACATCACACTCCGAGATCTGTTCCGATGGGCCGAGCGCTACAGACTAGAAGAACAGACCGACTCGTCACGTGACTGGCTGCAACACCTAGCCGATGACGGTAACTACGAAATTCTTGCTTCGAGTATAAATACGTATTCGTTCACATTAATCGCATTCAGTTTTTTTGTGTTAATCGTAATTCGTCTAGCGGTGATCTGCGTTGTTTTGTCGTGATCAGGGTACATGCTGCTGGCGGGTCGTGTCCGTAAGCCAGAGGAGGCTTTAACCATCCAGAACATTCTGGAGAAGCACTTTAAGAGGACGGTAAACCCAGATGCACTGTTCTCTGAGGCTCAGGTCACCACGCAGTTCAGTAAGTTCAGCCCAGGACATTTCCCACATTTACACATTTCCCAGGATACTGTTTAACTACAGCGGTGTCACATTGCATCTGGTCGATCCTTCTCTGTTTGCGACTGTTCTTGAAAGTTTTCAGTTAAACATTCATGCTTGTAAAATGTTTAAAGGGTGAAAAGTGTCCTCAAAATTATTACTTAAAAATAATTTTAATAATAGTACAGGATTTAAATGGCGTTGTCCACTGCACATTCAGAAAAAAAAACAACTGGACTCCTGGTTCTGGTTCATTTTTCACCAACCTGAGACATAGCTGGTGACATATTGACTGCTAGCCCCACCTCTGAGTACCACTATTTCCTGTTGGTGCCTATCTTGAGCAAGTACCTCAGGTACCAAAAGGTTTTAGTACTTTGTACACTAGAAAGAGGCCCCTATTTATAACACTAATTATGCAATGAAGGTTTCCTGGGTTGAATACCAGTGAATACCAGTTGGTCATTGGTTGATGATTAATTTTGTTTTATATCCATCACTAAGGAGTGTGTGTGTGTGTGTGTGTGTGTGATTGGTAGGTCCATTTGTGGCCAGCATTGCTGGTATGCCTGAGGAGTTTGGTCATGTGGTTTGGACCCAAGGCATGAGGAGGCTTGCCGTGCTGGTGGGCCGCGCACTCCGTTTTGGAGAGTCCGTGCTGCTGGTGGGCGATACCGGGTAAAAATGTTACCTCTAGCTAAATGTACTTGATTGATGATGCTATTAGTATATATAATAGTATATAAGTTTGTCCAAAGTTTGTTTTCCGTTTAATGCTGACTTGAAGCTGGACCCCGAGTCAGTTTGCTTCTCTCAGTACGACATGATGACGATTCAGCTTTATTAACCATCTTTAAAAAGCTGCCCTGACTCAAATATGTGAAGATCAGGTTGTCTAAATGGTGTTTCTTTAGGTGTGGTAAGACCACAATATGCCAGCTGTTTGCCGCTCTGGCTGGACAGAAGTTTTTCGCTGTGAATTGCCACCTGCACATGGAGACGTCCGACTTCTTGGGTGGTTTACGGCCGGTCCGACACATTGGAACAGGGCAGGTAAGATATGCACAAGCACTGATAGACACTGTGCTGTTTATGAGTACACTAATGAGACGGAGAGAGATCAGGTTTTGCATATACTCTGATACATCACACTGAACATATTGACACCAGGGCTGCAGAACTTTCAGCAATGAACATGTTTGGTTCATGCTGTTGATCATCAGACAGTCAGTCCAGATAAATCTAAGTATTGGGCATTTATTATAAACCTAGTTAATTATAATCTAGTTTTTACTGGAGCTTTTTTGTTTGTTTATTTTTATTCCCACAGTCGGATGCTGAAGATGGCCGTTTGTTTGAATGGCGTGATGGACCCCTGGTGCTCGCTATGAAGCAGGAAGGAGTGTTTTTGATGGATGAGATCTCACTGGCTGATGACTCGGTGTTGGAGAGACTCAACAGGTGGGTAAAATACGCACAAACACATACATAATCAGATACACACTCCTACATTCATTTTCTCCTTCTCAACTTGTGTATACATTTTTCCTCCCGCTTTCCCTGGCCTTCTGCAGCGTACTGGAGACGGAGAAATCTCTGGTCCTGGCAGAGAAAGGCAGCGGCAATGATGACGACGTTGAGCTCATCATTGCCGGGAAGAAATTTCGACTGGTTGCCACTATGAACCCCGGTGGAGACTTTGGCAAGAAAGAGGTTTGTTCTGAAAAAAAGTTGAATACCTGCAGTATTATCTGATTTTCACATGAATTAAGGAGAATGTTAGCTTTTTTTTTTTGGTATAATTTGCTTAAAATGTAACTTTTTGTATGTCCAGCTTTCCCCAGCATTGAGGAACAGGTTCACTGAGATCTGGTGTCCTCAGTCTAACAGCCGCGGTGATCTGATGAAGATCATCCAGCACAACTTGCGAGCAGGGCTTTCCTTAGACCAGCACGACCACCAAGGTGGGTGCGCGACTCAAGGGAGGAGTATTTGACAATTCAGTGTTCGATCAATGCCGTATTGTCCTTAGTTAACTCTCATTCCTCCCTGAGTACGCCTGAGACTCATCCGTTCTCTCGTCTCCAGGAAAGGACATCGCCGAGCTCATGTTGGACTTCATCGACTGGCTGACCAATCAGGAGTTTGGGAGGCGGTGCATCCTAAGCGTAAGGGACATCCTGTCATGGGTGGACTTCCTGAACGCTGTGTGCGAGAAGGACGAGGATCGGGATGAGAGCAGCTTCATGGGTCTGGAAGAGATGGAGGAGCCGGAGTGGGACCGGAGGCTGGACACGGTCACTGCTTTCATCCATGCCGCCTGCCTCGTATACATCGATGGCATTGGATCAGGTAAACACTGAATAAAACTCATTTAAAAGTGGCATAATATCAATAGATAGATAATAGATGAGAGTGCGTGGTTTAACTAGTCTCGTTTTTAAATATCAGAAGTATGAAAATGGTCATTGTTAGCATTTATAGAGAGCTTGAAACTCTAATGCTTGATAACATTGACTGGAATAATGAATAAAGAATTATATGCCCAAAAATTAAGCAGACAGCAAATTTAGTTTAATTTACTTTAAAAAAAATAAATAAATACATTATTTGTTGGTGAAATCCTGAGTGCCAGGTTAAATCTGAGCAAATCTACAGCCTTCGAGGAGCAAAATATCACCTTCAAAATTAAAGTGGGTTTAACTTTTTTCTTGTTTTTTTTTTTCTTGTTTGTTTGTTTTTTTTTGACCAATTTTATTGACCAATCAAGAAGAAATGACCTGACTGTTGTATTTGCATTACACCATTGCATTTACAAAAATGCTGGATGATACCATCTCTATCCAGTTCTTTTTCCAACATGGCCTTGCTTTTATGATTGTCTTTGTAATAACCTGGTGCTTCCTGGTCCTCAGGGACGACAGTCTCAGCAGCAGAGAATGTAGCGAAAGCAAGGAAGGCATGTCTGGCTTTTCTGGAGACGAAGTTACGCAGGATCACTAAGCTAGATGAGAAGATGCAGGAGGCTCTGAGGGTTTACGACACCAGCCTGGTCAGAGAGCCACGCTGGGGGGACGACTTCTTCGGCATCGAGCCCTTCTACATCGTGGCTGGTGAGCGATGCTCGTTACTGTTGTTCTCATACTAGCAAACCTAAATGACTTAAATTGTACGATCGCTTAACATAAAATATTTCGTTCCCCAGATCCTGAGAGTGAAAGCCGCAGTCTGTTGGACTACGCCCTGGGCGCAGGCACGACAGCAGTGAACACCATGAGGATCTTACGGGCACTGAAGCTGCAGAGACCCATCCTGCTGGAGGGTTCACCCGGAGTGGGCAAGACCAGTCTGGTGGCCGCGCTTGCCAAGGCCTCTGGGAACCAGCTCGTCAGAATCAACCTCTCTGAGCAGACAGTACGCAATTATCTGTGAAAATAAAGCCTCACTCAAGTCATTTTTGTTTAAAACTATACATTACAGTGGCTTGCATAAGTACTCAACCCCTATGAAAGTTTCCACATTTTGTAGAGTTATAACCTGGAACTGAAATTGGCTTGGATTATCTGTCATAAATCTACATAAAATAACCCATAATAATGAAGTGGGGGAGGGGGATCTGTATAGTTTGCAAAATTATTCACCTATTTAAAAAAAAAAAAAAAAAAAAAAAACCCTATCCCAGCCTGCTATCGAATCTGTTATTTAAAAATGGAAAGGATATGGCGCAGCCACAGCCTGGAGGAGGCTGTCCACCAAAAGTCAGTGACGAGAGAATTAGAGAAATAACCAAGAGCCCAAGGTTAATGGTCAGTTCGATGCTGCCACCACCATGCTTCACTGTGTGGCACTTATATGTAACTTTATCCTTGACAAGTTGCTGACTTATATAAAGTATTATGAGTCAGCTGTGCAAATACAGCCTAGATTCATGATGAACAGATTGAAGATCTCGGAGTAACGTAATGCCTTATGACGGGACTAAAACTAAATAAATAATTTTAAATACGCTTTGACTGAGGTTTTAAAATCAGCCATGCCTGAATTTGAAACTCACCGAAATTGCAATGCTGATGCACACTTGAGTGGTTGAAACTTATCTAAGGTTTTGTTTTTTTTTCCTATTTGTTCAGGATGTTACAGACCTGTTTGGAACAGACCTTCCAGTGGAGGGCGGTAAAGGAGGAGAGTTTGCTTGGCGCGACGGTCCTCTCCTGGCTGCTCTGAAGGCTGGACATTGGATTGTACTAGATGAGGTAAGCTCATGAGGTGTAACAATAAACCAGGATTTAGCAACTTTAGCAACACTATGTTCACACTAGCAAGCAACAAAGTGACAGGCAATCTTTCAGTGTCTATGCATATGAAAGTGGATCCAACGTATAAATCAAGAGAGTGTGTGTGTGTGTGTGTTTCTTTGCTACACAGCTGAACTTGGCATCTCAGTCGGTGTTGGAGGGTCTGAATGCCTGCTTCGACCACCGAGCAGAAATCTACATCCCGGAACTGAGCATACGTTTCCAGGTCCAGCATGAGAAAACCAAGATCTTCGGCTGCCAGAACCCCTTCACGCAGGGAGGAGGACGCAAAGGCCTGCCGAAGTCCTTCCTCAACAGGTTTACTCAGGTGTGGATCCCTCACGGCTAAGAATAACCCCTTTAATTGTACCTTTTGTATTTTTTTTTCATTATTATTTCTGATCTGATGTTTAATCTGGTGCTTGCAGGTGTATGTGGACCAGCTCACCAGTGAAGATATGCAGTTCATTGGTAACTCCATCTTTCCAAACATAAATGAGCAGATCATCTCTAAAATGGTTCAGTTCAGCAACAAGGTAAGATTAAAATAATAAAAGAAAAGAAAATCCACCATGTTTTTGCTTTTTAATGCTTCAAATAGAATTACTTTTTCTGAAATTAAATAAATAAAAATGTGACTATAAAGAAATTAATAAGTACATATATAAATGAATCAATACTTTATGGAAATAAATTATAATTATGTTATTATTAATATAATTATGTGTTTTCAGTAATAGTCATAAATTAATGTTCTTTTATTTTGTCATGTTTTGACCTCAGAATGGAATTTTTTAAGAACTTTTATTTGTTATTATATTGTATTGGGGCAAATAAGATATAAAGCAGTATGCTCTTATACGAATTAGGTATAAAATAAAATAAAGAGGAATACAAGGTTCCTATTTTAAAACCATTCATGCATTCAGTCATTAATTCACACATTTATTTATACATTGATTCATTCGTGCACACATGCCACATATGACATCTTTCTTTAAATTCAGTTTTTCTCCTCTTTCTCCTCCTCCCAGCTTGTGACCGAAGTGGCAGTAGAGAGAAAATGGGGTCAGAAAGGAGGACCGTGGGAGTTCAACCTGCGAGACCTCTTCCGTTGGTGTCAGCTGATGCAAGCCGACCAATCACCAGCCTTCTATAACCCGGGCCAGCACATTGGACTGGTGTATGCAGACCGGATGAGAACAGAAGCAGATAAGGCTCAGGTAGCTGTGTCTTGCTCTTATTTATATGGTCAAATCAGTACTTTAAGCTAGAACTCTGGCTGAATTCTGTATGTGTTTTGTTGCTGCAGGTTCTGTCTGTGTTCAGGAAGGTGTTTGCTGAAGAGTTCGAGCCTCACTTGGGCTCCAGGCAGTTCCACATTACTCCTCTAAATCTGCAGGTTAGTCTGTACATATGATCCATGTTAGTAGAGCTGTCACAGTAATTATTCTTGCTTAGTACGGAATCTCCTCTTCACTTTGTCAAGGTGGGCTCGTCAGTCCTTCAGCGCAGCGGTGGAGCGCCTGTCGTCTTGGATCCTCCTCTGTCGATTACTCATCAAGCTCTGCGGCCGCTGGAGTCCTTAATGAAATGCGTGAAGATGGGCTGGATGGCCATATTGGTGGGCCCCAGCGCCAGTGGGAAGAGCAGTCTGGTGCACCTGCTAGCCTTGCTGACCGGACACAGGCTCAGGGTGATGGCTATGAACAGCGCCATGGACACTACCGAACTGCTGGGAGGGTTTGAACAGGTGAGAAGACTGATCAATAGGAAAAATTATACACTTCTGTATCCGGTATGGCGTGCCCTCAGTAACATTCTTCTTCTTCTTCCTCAGGTGGACATCATCCGGCCATGGCAGCAAGTCTTGGAGAGCATGGACTACGTGGTGGCCATGGTGACGCGACGCGGGCTGATGTCTCTGGACGGGGCGGTTCAGGACACCGAGTTCCTTTTGAGCACGTGGAGCACGTTCCGTCGCTGGCTGAGGGATGAGGGACTCGACACGGCTGATGGCACAGTGACATTTGAGGCTCTGAACAAGCTGGAGGTCATCATTGTGCTGCTACACAAACTCAACACCAAGCTCAAGGTCTTCACAGGTACAGCAGAAAATATTGGCAAGACTCTTTAACACTATATGCCTCAAATTCAGACATTTAATTTAATAAACATGGTATTATTACGTTACAGTGCTAATATTTTAAGCTCATTACCATCTGTCAAGCTAAGCAGCTTCACTTATGTCTTTTCCATAATTCTGCAAAGGTTCTGTTTGGGCATTTCTCATACTTACACATTTGGTTACCCTGCAGATATGATTAATGTGACTACAAATGCAAAAAAAAAAAAAAAAAGAAGCTAACAGGGCAAAATTGGCTTTCAGGAGCTGCTGAGGGTTTCTAACGCAGGAGATTAGAGATCCGACAGTGCCAAAGTCATTAAACCTTTAATCCTGTTTTCTCCTGCTGCAGACATGTCGAAGCTACAGATGGACTTCACCCTGCTGAAGGAGCGCTTGGCGCAGATGGAGGATGGTTGGAGTCACGGCGGTTTCGAATGGCTGGATGGCACGTTGGTCCAGGCTCTGCAGGCTGGAGACTGGCTACTTATGGACAATGTCAACTTCTGCAGGTTATTAACTGCTGCTCTAATAATCACCAGTACCACCGGAGTATTTAGATTTGGTTCTCTATGTTAGGGTTGGTTGTTTTCCAGTAACTGCACATTACAAGGGTTTTATTCCATTAACATTTTTTGTGTGTGGGTTTGTAGCCCATCTGTGCTGGATCGGCTGAACGCTCTCCTGGAGCCGGGCGGGTCTTTGACCATTAATGAGCGTGGGGTCATAGACGGCACAACTCCAAGCATCACTCCACACCCTAACTTCAGGTATATCCATCAATACGTCTAGTAGTTGCGAGCTGAGAAAAAGAAATTTGACAAAACACTGAAAACCTGACACACTACCAAATATCTTCTTGCTTTATTTTCCTCCCGTCATTTCCAGGCTATTCCTCACCATGGACCCTGCGCATGGAGAGATCTCCCGAGCTATGAGGAATCGTGGTGTGGAGATCTACATCCCGGGAGAGAACGAGGGAGTATGTTGGGACTCGCTGGACCTGAAGACGATCTTACACACTCTGGGAGTGACCGGAGATTGTGTGTGTGACTTACTGATGACCATTCATTCCGAGATCAAGTCAGCCATCTGGGGTGAGCATTTTCAAATGAGCACTTCGGTATGAAAGGGCTGATTGAGTGACTTAGGCTTACACTACTGTTCTTTGTAAATGAATAATAACGTTGTGAAATAGCACACGAAATTCAAAATCCCCTCACGTAATCTTTAGACACTCGACTTGTCTTGGCTGATAGACTGCATTCGGATTAAATAATTTTTTTTCCAAACGATTCCTTTAACAGTACCAAAGATAAGACTACACATGATACGGCATATAAAGAATACGAATATCAGAAACCGTAAAAGATATTATCGTGTTTGTTGTCCCAGACTCGCCGGCATCCTCTGTGTCGTCTCTGCTGCATGCCGCTGCGCTGTTGTCCAGTCAGCTGCAGAGAGGTGTAGATCTGCCCAGCGCCCTGCTACAGGCATGCGGGGAAGCGTACGCCCTCTGTCAGCGCACCACCGCCAACCAAAAGGTGTACACACACACACACACACACTCAAATAATACATACACTAAGTCACAGACTAGACGTTGCATATGAGGCATGTCTCATAGAAGATGCATTCTCATACACTTTCTCTCCTCTCTTGTTTCCTCAGCTGGCTCAGGAGTTGATAGAGAGGCACTTGGCAGTGTTAGACTCCGAAGAATGGGGCAGTGGGTTGTTGTGTGCCGGCGTGTGGCCCGATCGAGTGCCTTCTGCCCTGCAGTCCACAGAGGACTCGTGCTTTTCCAGTGTCCAGAGGGACGGCCAGGTTCTCCTCTACTGTCTGAACACGCTCAGCCTGCACAGCAAGAGGTCTAATACACTCAGCCTACACCACTTAACAATAACATATTAGTTACTTTTGTTTGTATGGCTCCATTCCAGCAAATATCATCTATATACTTAACATTCCAGCGTCTGTGTAAGTAAATATGTACATTCATGTGTGTGCACAGGATTCGGCCGTTGAGCCTGACTGACCTGCAGAGGGCAATGCAGAGCGGTGCAGCACTGGAAACCCTGCAGTTTTCTCCAGAAGGCGGGGCAGGTGACAGGATCAGGGACGCCCAGCAGCTCCTTCCCACGGCGGTGCGGATCCTGACCGAGAGAGCCTCCCACAGCGACTGGGTCCTGCGTACCAGCTGGCTCTCCCACCTCGCCAAAAACTACAAACATGTACCAGGTACATCACCACAACCGCAGCACAATGAATAAGCCAATCATTATAAGCCAGTAACTATCCTATGAAAGTTGTAATCAAGTTCCTTCAAGTGTAAGACCTCGTTTGTGTTTTTCTTTTTACTTTTGAACACTTAAAGGTGCAGTTAGTAATTTGTAAATGTGCTTTTATACCTGGAATAATTGTATAATTTCAAAGATACCTTGGAAAAACTGTGAAACTCAATATTTAAATAAGACGGCTCTGACTAGTTTCTTCATTTCAGGCTTTTGTTTACATATTTTCTGGCCCAGAAATGATCTCTGCCCCCCCTAGTAAGACCAGAGCCCCTGAGCTATGCTCCTTTGTTTTCATGATGGGAAAGGGGAAGAATGTATCAGCTTTCATTTCAATTGCAATTCCTAAGATCTAAAAATTACATACTGCTCCTTTAAGGTCATATTTTAGGATGCCTTCTAAAATGCTATCTGCATCAGTTTGCATGCAAAAGGAGGTTTTGTGATTGTCGTGCGCTGTATGTTTGCAGAAGCGGCACTGATACAGCTGGAGGCGGGAAATCAGGCCCTCAAAGCCGTCTTTAACAGCAAACTCGTTGGCAAGGGCAAATACCTGACTGAGCACCTTCAACCCCACAGCACAGGTATGCACACACACACACACACACTGTCTTCTGTCTCTAATGAAGCCATAATACAACATGAATAATACACATATATAATCTACCTTGTACACACTTCCACATAAGTTAAAAAAATATATACTGTGATTAGTTAGCAGTGATATTGCAAAAGTTCTTATTCCTGTTTTCAGATGACTACAGGATCCTGGTAGACATGCGCTGGAACAAACAGTACCTGGACATCTTGGCTAACACCTGTAACTTTGAGGACGAGGAGCGATGTATGGAGTTTATGGAGGCTCTGTATGCTGTCGCCAACAGGTTCGACTCTAGCTCTGGATTTAAACATAATGGATACATATACATAATCAAAACAAGTAAAGAACAAGCTAATCAATCTAATAGCCAGTTTCTAAGCAGCCTACATTTCAAGAGTTGTCTTATAGCCCCTGGAGTTATTTTTCTGTATTCTTTCAGGATCATAATACTGATGGACCGAGAGGAGAGAGCAGCTATATGCAGCAGCACAGGAAATACATCACCAAATAACAGTGCACTAAGACTGGCCACTGCCTTTTCTAAAGGTATTGATGGATTTCTTGAAAAACCAGCGGGCAAGTTGGCATGCTAGTGCAAAATGCAAGATTAAAATCCAAGTTTAATGCATTTTGTCACAAGGAAGATGCGAATGCTTAATTAGTCAAGGAAAAAGTCTTCGCTATTCCATGGCATTAGCATCACTAATATGTCACCACCTCTAATTTCATGTCATGTCATGTAGGAGAATTTTAAGGCATTTGTCTTACATTAAATAGAAAATGTGGTAATATTTTCAGATAATCAGAGAAATGTTAAAATGTAATGCTGCTTAACGCTGTCCCAGTTGTGCAAATTAATCTACTGTTTGAAATACTGTTGCTTTATTGCACATATGTGTCTGATAGACTGACCTTTTTCCATTTTTTTAAAAACTAATGCTTCAAAATTTAACAATCAGGATGCATTTTAACCATATAACCATACGCATATAAACCAGCCATTTAAAAAAAAAAAAAAAAATACAATTCCACTTGACCACCTGACAATCTAAACAGCACAGTGACTAGAAATACAAAACCAGCATGAAAGAATATATATATATATATATATAATGTATATGCACAACCATGTATACAATCTCTTAATTTTGTGCTCTTTTACTACTGGTCACATTAAGAACCACCCAGTTCAATGGTGCTAAATGATCTTTTATTTCAGGTCGCTGATGTTTTTTGGCTTTTACACAATATTCTGCTTTGTTTTTCTAAAGGAACGGTAGATATTGCGCAGCTGCCGCATCCAGTCCTTGTGCACCTGCGCTCTTTCTTTGACCTGTGGGACTCCTTCGTGCTGCAGGCCGTGCAGACGGACCAGCCGAACATTTCAGACCACCTCATGTTCGAGGTGAGAGGCTCTTTCCTCTTGTTTCTATTTATTTACATAGTGTGCTTACCTTGGCTTACAATGCTGAAATATATATATATATATATATATATATATATATATATATATTTCCGTAATAATTGTTCTCTTATATTTTTTAATACCATCATGTCTCTACATTGTATTTGTGTAAATTGTGTGTTCTTGTGTGTGTGTGTGTGTGTGTGTGTGCTTTTACTAGGAGATTGTTATAAAACTCTTGGTTGTTTTATGGTTTGTGCAGATCCTGCAGCTGCTCCAGTGGAGGGACCGTTTCTGGAACGTGTGTAACTCCTTGCCAGCAGACACCCGCGGAGTGTGTGTGCTCTCCCTGCACTGGCAATGGGTCCACAAGCACCTGGTACTACGGCTGCCCCAGCTCCTGATGGGCGATGGAGACTATGAGTGAGCATTTATAATGGCGTGCTATTGGAAACTTTCTTATTTGGAACCACATGAGCAAATCTGTTTAAAAAAAAAATTCTTTTGTGTGTATTTCAGAGGGCAGCAAGAGCTGCACACCATCTCCTCAGCGATCCAGAACACACTCTCCAGCTCTGTATCTGTGGCACTGGCACTAAAGAGCATTCAGAAAACCCTGGGAAAGCCTCTTCCATTTAAGGTACATCAAGTGACGTAACTTTCGCGAATAAACTATGTGACTGTGAATATGAAAGTGACATTTGTCCTGCCGTTTTTGCAGTTGGAGAGCGTTGCCGAATGCTCCGCCCATCTCCGCCTCTTCAGCAAGGCTCTTGACGTCAAGGACTTGCGCCTGAATGACAGAACACCGTCACTGTGGAAACAGGAAGTGGCCCGTCTCCGGGCCGTTGCCATGAGAATAGACTGCAAGGAAGCCCTGCTGGAAGGCTGGGGTCTCATCCTGCAGGCTAACCTTCTTCTCGATCCGCAGAGTACTGGTAAGTTCATGTGTAGCTCAGAAATGTCCCAAAAGGCATTAAACATCTCTGTGGCACATCAGAGTCCTTGCTACTCATTATATTATATATTTATATAGTTCAAACTTACCACTTTGCTAGCCATTTGCTGGTTTCTAAATATGTGGAACTTTCAGGTGTGCTGGAGAGATTACATACCTGTGTGGATCAGCAGCAGGGACACATGGCCTCCTGTGGCCTGCTGGATTCACTCTCTGAAGCTGAGAATGAGGAGGAGATGGGAGATGGCGCAGGTCCAGACCGTGAGCTGTTACTGCGGCTGGCTCGCAGGGCTCAGCTCTGGCCTGTACTGGAGGAACTCGCCATCCTCAACCAGATGAAAGTGACTGCAGACCTGCTACACCAGTCTATCATACACAGGTATGATGTGAGGTTTGAATTTAGTTACAGGTTTGTCTGTGCAGTTTAATAGTGTGTGCTTCATTAGCTGTGGTCATTAGTAGTTTCATATCATTCCTGACCAGTTCTGCCTCACCGTTTGTTCCACAGAGGGAGTAAAAATGAGGAGGAAGATCTTCGAAGATCCCTGTCCAACCACCTGCGCTTCTGCATGCAGTCCACCCCCATGAATATCCGTCTGCTCCAGCCATTGTGGTTCCTCCTCAGGACAGAGAGGGTGTGCATAATTTACAGCAACTTTTATATAACGCATCATCGCATAGTACGTTAATGCTATTAATATTCTACCTTCTGCAATGACCTTGCTTTCTACAGCCTGTAGAGGAGCTGCCATTAGTGTGGTGTGAGCTACTTTCTGAGACGCTGGCAGCGCTCTGGAGTGGCAGCGTGACCTCCGATCCTGATCGCTGGCTGAAATGGAACCCTCTGAGTCCAGAGGAGGAGACGAAGAAGAGCTTCCGATCGCTGCTGGGACCCTCTGATACAGTGCGTGTGCGTGGCTGCTGTCAAGCGATTTAAAAACCCTTGGATGCATTTACTGTAGAGGTGTTGTGTAATTTTTTTTGTGCAGGGTCCAGGCATGCTGAGCCGGGCTGTGTGGTCGCGGTGTGTGCTGGGAGTTTTGAGCAGCAGTGAAGTGGGTGGGCGCTGGGACCCATCAGGCTCCTCCTTCCTGACCTCATCACGGGTGACGCTGGGCGAGTGGAGAGAGAGGATTGGGCAGCTCCAGGACCTCAGCGCCGTGCTGTGGGACAACCTGGCCATGTCCGAACTCGCTGACTTCAGGTAGAGACATGTACATGAACACACACCACCCACCATGTGCATTTATTTTTAGGGATATTATTTTTTAAAATAAAAGGCATCCACCTAAAGTTCCACCTTCCCACTGTTAGTCACTACATTGCTTAGCTACTAATTTGCATAAATATTGGAAAATATCTTTGCTTTACTTTGTAAGATGTGAGATGTAAGATGAATATCTTTATTCTTTCTCTGTAGATTAACAGACCGCAGGTTGCAGGGCCTGGTGTTGTGCCGGCAGCTGCACGCTCTCTCTGACCTGCTGTCTCCAGGATTACAGGAGAGCTACGCAGAATCCTGCGACTCTCTCATCGAAGGCGAGGACCCTGTTGGAGCGGCGAAGGACATTCAGATCGCCCTGCGAGAAGGCCTGCCTGAAAACCTTCTCCCAGAAGGCTTCCTGGACACATTGGTGACTTGCTTAACCCAGTTCTCCCATAACCGGGCATGTGACACGGTCCAGCTGGCCCGGTCTGGGGTGTTCTGGGTGAACATGGGCCTGCTGCAGATCCAAGTTTGGGTTCCACAGACGATATTTGACCCGGCAGTAAAGAGAGCTTACAAACTCAAATACGCACAAGATGAGGTAAGCCAAGCTGCTGCAGAAGGTAGTTCTTGATGGTGTTAACAGACTTTCCTAAAATATACACCTAGATCATTTATTCAGTCTGTCTAAATGCGAGTTTATTCTTTCTCAGCTTGCCTTACTTCAAGATGAATGGAGTGGGCGGAGTCTGTCCTCTCAGCTGCTCACAGGGGTGCAGCTTGAAGAGAGCAGCACCACCGATGCCTTCCAACATCCCCGAATCAGGTAGGACCACATTATCCAAACTACATTATAAAACAATAGAATTAAACAATATTTTTGTCACTTTTGTCAATGGTACCACCTGCACCTCTAATGTTTGACTTAAAATAAAGTACACATGTAAATGTGACTGAGCGTTGTGTTTGTGTGTGGCAGGTACCTGTGGATCCGCATGCAACAGGTTAAAGAACAGATCTGCGAGCTCGGGCGTAAACAGGCGTGTCGTCCGGCCGAGCCCCAGTACGGACGCCTATACCAGGAGCTCCAGCACTACCTGTGCAGCATTGGGCAGCCAGCAGCAGTGGGTGACCTGCTGTCACACCTGCTCAAGGCCCTGCAGGGCTCCGGCCACAAATCCCGGCCAGGCATCCAGGGCCTGTTAAAGGAGGAGGCCGTGTGGCAGGCATCACAGCAGCGTTTCGCCCAGCGCCTGGCCGATGAGTACCCGCTGTACCCCGACGTCGTGGTGCCTTTACGCTCAGCTATTCTGCAGCTGCAGCACGGTATGCGTCTGCTGGCCTCCCAAGTGGCGTCTACGCTGACTGCGCTTCCAGGTCTCCCTCGCCTTGTATCCATGCTGCTGGCTTTTCCTGCACCAGCACTGACCTCTGATCTAGAGCGCGCCCAATACCTGTGCTCTCGGACATGCATGGACACCCTTAGAGGACTGGAGAAGATGCTTCCTGACACAGAGGTGACCCGCGTGGTCCCCGAGCCTGTCGTGTTACTGCTCAGCGCTCTGTTGTGTCTGCAGAGCCACGCAATAAGTGCAGGAGAGCTCGGGACGGAGGCACAAAATCTGCTCAGACACGTGTGTCAGGTGAGGCTTTGAGCTGATATCCGAAAAAAGACAGAGAGAAATGGTTATATTTTGAGATTTAATGACTAGCTCTAAATGCTTGTACAACACTGGAGTATAGTTGTTTTTTTGTGGGTGTAGGTTGTTTTGGGTGACGTTTCTGTTTAAATATGCTTACGTCTTGGTGTGCATTCAGGCATTGGTGAACGAGTGGGATGAGCAGGAGAGGAGAGCAAGGGAGAAAGAGCAGAAGGAGGCCAGTTTGTATCGCAGTCGCTCTAAACTACACGGAGGAGGCCTCAGTGAGGAGCAGCAGGAGGAGCGCGATTTCAGGCGCTCCTTCCCCACGTACCACAAAGTGAGCAACACCTACAGCTCCTCTGTACATTAATTTAGCCTAAGCATGTTTTTACACTGACAGTCTCCTTTTTAGCACTTGTCACACATGGCATCCTAGAGGTTTTTAGGTAGAAACACTGCAAATTTAATTTAGGCCCATAATTATCATCAGGCTTTATTTTAAATAGCAAATAACCCTAATAAATGGATATAATTCCCAATTTCTGAATGATTTACCAGCTGTTTAGCATAGAAGTGAAACTCACATTGGGTTAATAAACTTTATTAAATGTTATTTTTTTTATTTATTTATTTGATTGTATGTTTTTTTTATGAATATACCATCTTTTTTCTTCAGGATTTTGCTGACGTCACCACAGAACCCAGTCTGGAGCAGCCAATCATTATCGAGGATGATGACGGAGAGACAGAGTCCAATGAAAACAACGTCTTCCAAGTATCCAGCTGTCAGAACACCATCGTTCAGGTGCATCAGAAACTGTGCCTGGCCTTCGCTCAATCACTGTGGTACCAGTCAAATCCACCGAGCAATCGGAGCAAAGAGCACCTCAGCGCTTTGGTCTCGTCTTATCAGATCACTGCACCTTTAATAGCTCGCTTCTATCATCTTATGGGTAAGGAATTAGTGTAAAGAGCTTGGTTTTAATCTTCTCTTCTGATCTACTATAATCCATGTATATAAATTATTAGCAAACTTCTACAGGTTGTCTTCTCACGATTTCTGTATTCAGTGTCACATACGCCATAATGCCGTGTTTCTATATGCACGTCTCTCCCCAGACTGTGAAATGGATCCTCAGCTGACGGGCTCTCAGCTGCTGCTCAGCTCTGTGCTGCAGAACACGGTTCGGGGCTCCGGAGGTCCGGCCGGCCTCGTGCTCCAGAGCGAAGGACCGTACGACTTCTACCAGCAGCCGAACATGTGCCAGGCTCGGCTCTGCCTTCCTGCCATCGAGCAGCTGGCCCGCGCAGTCCGCCAGCGTCTAGACGACTGGCCTGATCACCCGGCGCTGGTGCAGGTGAGAGGAGGAAATAAACAGAGAAAGTAACATTGTTTTGTTTTGGTGAGCAAGTGTGTGCTTATTTATGTTATTTATGTGATTCTCAGATCACCGTGGTGATAGAGAGGATACTGGCATTCAGTCTGTCCAGCCCACTGGCCAAGTTCCTTAACGGGCTGGAGATCTTGCTCAGCAAATCACAGGTGAGGACGCAGTTAGCAGTGATATATGAATACAAAGATTTATGGGATTATATTTACTAGGTGGTGGCGATACGGCTTTCAATTCAATACATGTCAAACAATATGTTCACAATATGAAAAACAAAGCAACACACACGCTATTTACACGACATGGTCTCATTTCATCTATCCATTTTCTCTCGTTCTTTCAGGACTGGGAGAATAACGCCAGTCGCTCTGTGTCTCTGAGGAGCGAGTTGGAGCCCATCACACAGCTCATCATCCAGTGGAGGAAACTGGAGCTGAAGTATGTAGAAAACATTCCAGTATCAATCAGTCTTTTTGTATCCACCAGACGATCTCGAATTAATTTGAATGCACAGAGCTTGTATAGATCAATTGCTGTGATTACTTGCGAACAGTGCCAGATTTTGTGGGGTGCTGGGTTGAGCTGCTAATTTTAATTTTAATGGGAGATCTGGGTTACCTTTAAGACCTCCAGTGTTTTCTGCATAGTGTCAGTGGGGTTGCTCCATTTTTCATTTAACGTGAATTAAAAACCTGTAGCTACACATACCGCTGCGGATCAGATTCGAGACGCCAGTCTGGTTTACTTCTGGTTAAGTAATTTTCTATTAAACGTTTTGGCCAACTCTTTCAGTCAAACGGAGATTTCATTTCAGCATACTCTGTTAGGATCTATGGATTTACATGAAAGTTTATCAGTCATCAGATCAGATTATTAACACATCATTAGGCTGCATGTTTTTTTTTTGGACAAAGTAGCTGATTTAAGATGGTGTGCATTTGCAGTTGTTGGTCTAGCAGTCTGGATAACGCTCTGAGGCGGCACGCGGAGAACTCCAACAAGCACTGGTTCTCCATCTACCAGCTGATAGAGAGATATCTGCTGGAGAAAAGGACCGACACCAAACCTGGTAAAATTCTCTGAATTTAAATTCCTTAAGCTGATTAGAAACTCACTGAAGCTTAAGCATAAGAGCGTGGAATCTGTCTATCAGTTCAGAATTCTCTGATACTTGTAGCTGGTATTAGTTGATAAATAATCAGGGAATGGGATATTTCTTTACTCTTTTCTATGCTGTTGTATTTACTCTTACGGCCCGAACCAGATTTGTCCTGTTTTGTCATTTTGCTCTTAGATGTTAAAGAAGGAGGTGTGAAGGAGACGCCCCTGCCCTCGGTTTCATCCACACTGCAGGGCTTCATGGAGGGATCCACACTGGGCGAATTTCACACACGCTTGGCCATGCTGCTTGCCTTCCACTGCCATGTGCTGTTGGCTCCCAGACAAGAAGGACACGGTGAGAGACTTTGCTTCCCTCCTGCTTTTTACAGCTGTAGATAATGTTTGCCATGCATCATGTCGCACAAATAATGAATACTGTTATAAAGCTCTATCACAGCATTGCGGTGAAGCTCATTGCTTAGTGTTCTCTCTGTGAATGTTGTTCCTGCTGCTTTCCTGTCGTCCTGCAACTCCTTTCAAGTGACTGCTGGCTTCTCTCCTTCCTTGTCACGAGTCTGAGAGCGCTTTGTGAAAAATCAGGCTTATGAATGCACTTTTGTTCTTGATATTTATAAGTACAAAGTCAAAAGACATTATGTGTGTAAATTTGAAGTGCATATATGCAGTGTTGTATTTAATAACAACAAAAATGTCTGAATGCTTATTTCTCTGCACTACAGTTTATTTCCTTCTCATATATGTAAGATATATATATATATTTCCTTACTTTATTTATATATATATATATATATATATATATATATATATATTACACATACATACATACATACATACAAATATATATGTATGTATATGTACCTGTATATGTATATATATACACACACACACACACACACACATGTATACGTATGTATGTGTGTGTATGTATATATACCTACATACTTACTACTGTATCTTATTTATTACTTAATTTTCCTTTATATATATATATATATATATATATATATATATATATATATATTTTTTTCTTTTTTTTTTTTTTCAAAGGACCTTGACGATAGTACACAGTGCCTTAAAATATCAGATGTACCTTTTTTTTTTGCTTTAAAAAGTGAATACTGTTAATATTTATTTCCCAGATTCATATGATAGCTGGCCTGAAGTAATAGAAATAAAGTAACGCCATGATTTCTCTCTCTCAGCCTCGCTGTGTAGTTTGCTGTGGAACCTACACAAGTACTACGCTCAGTTCTCTGACAGCATCCAGGCCAGAATCACGCAGCTGAGAGCGCCCACCGAAAAAGAGCTCAAGGCAAGTACTGAGTCACCAAGAGCAAATATTCAGTGTCTGTTCAACAACCACTTCACAAGTGTACCTTTGGGAAACACTACATCAGCTTTTACATTGTAAAATTGCAATTACTTCAGTCCTCCCCTTTTAAATAGGAGTACTTTTCATTGTAGGACTTTGTGAAGATCTCCAAGTGGAATGATGTCAGTTTTTGGGCAATCAAACAGTCTGTGGAGAAAACACACAGGTGAGGAACACAATGCAGGTTTGATTAAAAACAAAACAACCCAGGATTTAGTTTAGTCTAATCCATTGCTCCCATGTTTTTGTTACTATGAGTGATACTGACAATGCAGTAAAATATTTTCCACCTTTCCACTAAGAAAATAAACATTAAAAACTACACTCTCCATATCAAACAAGGTAACGATCACTTCAGGTTAAAAAAAAAAACTGTAATTGTTTAAAGAATTGGGTAACGACACTAGACCATTTATTGTTACATTTTGTGTATATCTTGTTTGTTCGCTTTTATGGAGACTGAAGAAGTATGAGCTGGTCTTTTTGACCAATGATAAGAAATAGTGAAGCTTTTCCAGAACATATAGCACTAATATGTGTGTGTGTGTGTGTGTGTATATATATATGTATGTATGTATGTATGTATGTATGTATGTATGTATAATTTAATTAAAAAAAATTGCCCATGCATCATGCCCTGTTTAGGACTTTGTTCAAGTTCGTGAGGAAGTTCGAGGCGGTGTTGTCCGAGCCGTGCGCTCCCTGGCTGGTGGAGCAGAAAAGCAGCGGAAGCATGGACAGCGTGGACATTCAACAAGAGGACACACCCCTGCACCAGCTCCACCGCGCACTCAAGAGCGCCCTCCCTGGACGGCACAGAGACCTACAGGTGTGGCATTGTGTGACAGAGACTTTTTTAGATTGTGAGACGTTTACATAATCAAAAAGAATGATATTATGATGTTTTGTCTCAGAGCGATGGTCCAGAGGAGGTCACGTCTGGCATGGAGCCCTCATTGCTGCAGGCTCGTCTACCCTCGCTCACAAGGAAGATGAGGAAGATGTGTGTGCAGCTGGTGAAGAAGACGCCTCTGCCCGAGCTGTCGGAGGACCTCGACCAGTTTACAGGTGATACACTGACAACTGAATGGAGCTTATTTAACTGAATGGAGCTTATTTAACTGAATGGAGCTTATTTAACTGAATGGAGCTTATTTAACCCATGAGCCAGTGAAAGTTTATTGTATGCGGTCATTCATTCTTCTTGCTTTGTGTGTGTGTGTGTGTGTGTGTGTGTCTAGCGGAGATCATTGCCAACGTTCAGGCGCTGCAGAGCTTGACAGTGGACCGCTCTCTAGAGCAGGAGAAGCAAAAAGCTGAAGCGAAACACATCCTGCTGCAGAAACAGCGAGCTTTGGCCGACCTCTTTAAGATGCTGGCGCAGATCGGTCAGTGCTGCAGTAAATTAATCATGAGATTAATCAAATACAACAGTATGATATTGACGCATGAACATCATGATGCTCTTTTCATTTCGATGCGAAACGAATTCCATTTTATTTGAATCTCTCTGGTGAAAGAATTGTTTATTGCGGATATTATAAATAATATTTTTACTTATTTACTCACTGATTCAATCAAATTTATACCAAATATTTAATTTTCCCTCTTTTCCTTATTAAATATTTGTTAGCAAAACTAAATATTGTGATGTTTATCATGTATCGTAAGGATGCTTTAAGTAACAGGGTATATTTTTGCAATGTTGATGACCCATAGGTCACGATTAAAAAAAAAAAAAAAAAATAGACAATATAATGACCCGTATGAAATAAATGCAAAATGACATAAGTTTCAGAAATGTAACAGAATTTTACAGCAAAAACTGTTCATGATTAATCATTTAAACACACAAATTAAAGAACTTTTCTTAATTTTTTGTCACTTCCTGTTTGGCTTGGAGCAGAAACAAGCCCACTCGCTTCTATTCTACCAATAAAACAATAATTTGGATTTATTTTTATTCTTCATTTGTTTTGTTTGTTTGTTTTTTAGGTCTCTCGTATCGTAAAGGCTTGACGTGGGGTCGTACAGCAGATCCAGAGGAACCGCTGTTTTTGCAGCCTGTAGAAATGAGAACAACACTGGCTGCACTGAAAACACAGGAACCCACAGAAAACATGTACATTCTCCTTCTTACATGAATATCGCTGTATAGAAGTGCTTAAAAACGGCATGATGGAGAGAGTGTTCATTCAAAAAGTGCAGGAAAGAAGTGCATTACCATCTTTCTGTGCAGTGTTTAAACATGCTTCTTGGATATTTCTGAATAGACCTGTTGCAAAATATTTATTTGTAGAAAATGCAGCGTGAGGATCTATTTCAAATTTCTAAATTTAATATAAAATGAAAAATTCACATTAAACCTTTTGTCCTTTTTTTTTCCCTTTCTCTAGGCTGTTTTCTGAGATGTCTGGCACATGGAACGGCTGTCAGAAATATTTCTACCGCTCCTGGGCCAGACGTAATGCCATGCAAGCTGCAATGCAGGCAGCTGTAAAGGTTTGCACGTTTACTGCCGTGATTTTTCTTCTCCTCTCTGAAAACGCAATAGGACATAAAGTTACCAAACCATAAACCAATAATGAACCTAATGGGCCTATTTATCAGTCTTTTTTAGTAAGGTTGTATGTAAATGTTTTTACAAGCGACTAAATATTCCTGTCAAATTTACAAAAGTTTCGGTGACACTGATTTTATTCGTACGCACGTGTGTATGTTGATAAATAATTCCACAAATGCATTCACGGCACAGCTGATTTACATTTAGTGACGCACACACAACTCCATAAAAAGCAAAGCTCACAGAGAGCTGAAGATGCCAAAATGACAACTAAAGAGTGAGAGCGCCTTCTACATGCAACGTGTGCTGAATCTCGCAATAATGCAGCTCAGCCATTGCAGTGCTTCATCTACCATCGACATGTACTAGTGATTCCTCCTTTTATAGGGTGCCAATACTTTTGCTAATTAAATGGCTAGTCCTATGCGTCTTAATTTATGGATTTGTTTTAGATTGCTTTCTTTCAGATCATTAATTAAATGAAATTTGTGTGTGTGTGTGTGTGTGTGTGTGTGTGTGCGATTTTTAAACTTGATAATCTGTATACTGTATATAGAATTGTAGTAACTCATTAATTATATGATTTGCTATATAATTACAGCAAGGCTGCTACTCTGAGGACATTTAATAGATCAGTAAAGGTATGTTTGTGTGGCTTGGTGCAGTGTTAAGTGTGTGTGTGTGTCTGTGTAGGAACTCGGTTTGGGTAATGTGGAGCGATGCCGGGGCTTCTCCTCTCACCTGTTCAAGCTGCTGCTCAGGCAAAGGCGCCGACTCGCCAAAATAACGGAACACTTCATGGATCTCAGGTACAGTCCTCGTCGAACGCTTCATGAAAAACGAGTGTAGAGTCATTCCCGTCTCTGGATCTTAATCAGGTTATTTATTCTCATTGCTCAATTGGGCATTTCTTATTTTTCCTCCTTTAAACCCTGCAGAAGATTGATTGACGCCGTACAGGATATCCGGTCTCAGACGGCCTTGGGAGAGAAAGACGAGAGCGGTCTTCCCCCTCAGGACTCTCTCAGCAGCTGGGTGGTGAAGGCACGGACGCTGGCGCAGCAGTGCTGCGTGGCCCTGCAGCAGCTCTCCTGGGTGCTGCAATGCTGTCCCGAGGGGTCCTCTGCGACGCTGTGCCAGTCCAGAGAGGGCGAGGGTGAGGGCGGGCAGGGCGAGGCCACCCTGAGCCACCCCACGCCTCTGTCAGCTCACCTCCAACCTCAGGCGTGTCTAATGAGGCGGGGCGAGGCGAGCTGGATGGAGGCCGTGAAGAGTATAGAGGCATTGCAGAGCGAGAGCACACAGCTAAAGGAGCGGCTTAACGCCCTGGGTCATGAATCTACGCAAACAGCAATCCAAACCAGGTTAGACTCCTAACCACGTGGTGACTTTCTAACAATATAACAACTACTTCTGTTGCAGCCTTATTGTCTAAAGTGCTGTGTAACATTGAAGTGAGGCAAAGCAGAATAAATCTCCAGTTTTCTTACTAATCACAGTGCTGTTTTTTGTTTTTTTGTTTTTCCCCAGGAGGCACTTAGAGGAGTGCTGCTCATGTGTGCATGGATTGGGGGCGCTGGCAGACCGGATAGCAGCTCTAGAGCGCCTCTTTGACCTCGATGGCAGTGTCGTGCCTCGTTCACAGCCATGTCTGACACGAGGCTTACACGGCATCAGGATGGAGGTGAACACATGTGTCATGGAGTTCACAGCCTGGAAATCACAACTGCTGCCACTCAGAACATCATCCAAACGTGAGGAAATACCTCCTAGAACTTACAGGGAGTTAAAAAGTTGATCAGAATTGAACAAAAGTCACCAGAATTTAAAGAAGCTTCTAGCCTGGCTAACATCAAAATTGTTCAGTTAACCTGATTACTGTGCTACTGAGATCGGAATAATGCCTTCGTGTGATGAGCAACCATATGTTGATTATTTTCCTAGAAGAAAATTCGTCATGTTTTGATCTGTTCCCTCGCAGGTTCTGCCATGTCATTCCGGGCCGAGTTCTCAGAGCAACTGGAGAGAACCATAAACACGGTTCTGTGTGCCGTGCAGGGTCTGGTGAAGAGGAGAGAAAAAGAGAGAGAGGAGGAGCAGCCACAGGACAGCAGGAAAGGTGTGTCATCGTAAACAAACCATACACATGCTTCCAGATTAAAAATAATACACACTAAGAAGACATTTTATCCATCATCTGTGGAAAATCTTTGTTAATGTAAATCCAGAAAAAAATATTGACTTGAATGACTTTCTATATTTGTGTGCTTTCCTTCCAGAGAGCGATTCTGAGGTGGCTGAGGAGCTTCTGAAGCCCGGACACCTGAGCCGGTTACTGGAGGAGGACCTGAGTGGAGACGTGTCGTGTCTCTCCCTGGCTGAGGTCATTGAGGTCATGGAGAGGTTGCTGGAGAGGCTGCGATCTTTCAGAGACACATGTCCAGCACGGCACTTAGGGGTAAGCTCTTCCTTAGTTCATAAATATTTTTTCCAGAGGATGTATGCCAGAAGACACTAAAGCCTTTACACTGTTTTGCTATCATGCACAAAAATCGTCAAGGAATTATTTGTTGCGAGTTCAGATATGTGGTCATAGCATGACCAAAGACAGCAAGCGGTAAAGGAGGATGGCATAGGATGGTGCAAAACTGCAAAAATCGAAAAAAATTTCTTTTTCAACATGATGCCATTTTCTATACAAGCTTAGTTCACACTGATTGATGACATAAGCAGAACAGAGTCATTTTCTTTAATCTGCAATCTCGCAGTTTGTTATAAAATTCGGCCAAGATTTTATTATACAGTGCAAAAAACCAGTCATCGTAAAAGACTGCTGAAATCATACGGTCTAAAACCAGCGCAGGTCCACGTTCATGCTAGTGTGTATTGTAACTATGCTAAAGCTACCTGTGCTAGCGAGTGCATTTACTAGCAGTCTTGTTAATCCCATATGACGAAATCTCACATTGGACTAAAGACATCGGTTTTCAAGAAATCTGACGTCACCTGGAATTTAACCCAAAATGAGGTTATTCAGTGCTTCTGTATTGTTTAACATACACGCAAGGGCAAAATGCTCTTCTACAACATTGTCTCAAAAATATACAATTAGAAATATACAATTAAAAAAATGAAGAGTGCCCTGTACTCAGTCAGAAGTTAAAATTAATTGAAATACTTACACTCTATTTATTTATAAATTTGTTATTGCTCCAACTACTGCGAAAGAGTTCAACTAATCCGATTGCTAAATAATGAATATTCTCTTATTATTAGATTATTTGTTACAGCTGAGGTCAAAAGTTTACATCCCCCTTTCAGAATCTGCAAAATGTTAATTATTTTACCAAAATAAGAGGAAAACTTTTTGAATTTGAAGATCAGGGTAAATTGAACTTATTTTGTCTTCTGGGAAACATGTAACTATCTTCTGTAGCCTCTGAAGGGCAGTACTAAATGAAAAAAATACGATATTTAGGCAAAATAAGAAAAATGTACACATCTCCATTCTGTTCAAAAGTTTTCACCCCCCAGCTCTTAATGCATGGTTTTTCCTTCTGGAGCATCAGTGAACGTTTGAACCTTCTGTAATAGTTGCATATGAGTCCCTCAGTTGTCCTCAGTGTGAAAAGATGGATCTCAAAATCATACAGTCATTGTTGGAAAGGGTTCAAATACACAAAAATGCTGGAAAACCAAAGAATTTGTGGGACCTGAAGGATTTTTCTGAAGAACAGCAGGCAGTTT
>CM040483.1:4908135-4926281 GCA_022758105.1 Pangasianodon gigas
TAACATTTTGCAGATTCTGAAAGGGGGATGTAAACTTTTGACCTCAACTGTGTATGCAAACCCCTTAACTGTTAATGATGTGTAATCATTACGTGTGTGTGTGATGAGCAGGAGCTGAGGGAGGCCTGCAGGGATCTGGTTCGCCTGGAGCCCATGCTGTGTGTGTACTCGGAGCTGGTGCGCTGGTACGTGGCGGTGTGTTTGGGCGCTCACCGCAGCACGGCCAAACTGCTGTCTGTCCTCGCCAGCATCTTCACTGACCTCGCTCAGAAGGTAACATCGGAGAAACGAAACACGCAAGTCTAAATGCTAACTAATAATTTTCTCTTAAAGGACGTCTCTCTTTTTTCTCTTTCTCCCTCTCCCAGGGATTTTGTTTGCCCCAGGAGTTAATGGGTGGAGGCGATGGAGAAGGAGCTACGGAGTTCCATGACTACGAGGGCGGGGGGATTGGAGAGGGAGAGGGCGTCAAAGATGTCAGCGACAAGATTGAAAACGAAGATCAGGTAACATCCGCCATGCCAAAAACCTAAATCTGTGAATTTTAAGTAAGGGACAGACGTAAAAACCTTACAGGTTGGTGACGTATTTTGTCGCAGGTTGAGGACACATTTCAGGAAGGACAAGAAAAGAGCGAAGAGGAACCAGACAAGCGAGATATTAAAGAAGAAGACAATGCCATCGAGATGTCCGAGGACTTTGATGGGAAAATGCATGATGGGGAGACACGAGAATCAGGTGTGTGAACTGACCAAGGTTGTGATTCTAATGCGCTGTTACTGGAAAATATTCAACTTCTGGCTGGTAGCAGTTTCATCACACCACCCTGTTGTTGATTATTTTCCTATAACTTTAATGTTAAATTGTGGTTTAGTCCTTACTTACATCAAACATCATCCAGGTCTTCAGTGCTGATGTGGTTTAGGACACAGTGAGACGTACTGTAATCTGGAAACATGAAGAAAACTTCATTGTGTAGTTTAATGCTGTAATGTTATGACGTCAGCCATCTCGGACAACTGGAATTACCTTATTCCTTAGTATAGACCGGAATCGCCTTTCAAAGTTCAAAGACAGAGTTGTACTGTAATGCTGGAAGTAGCTTCACTTTAAATTCACTTTTCTTACACGTTTACTATTTTGTATTTATGTATACGATAACTCTCATTGTTTTACATCCAGGTGATGAGGAGGACTCTGATAAAGAGGAGGATGAGGAACTCGATAAGAAGATGGGAGACCTGGGAGATGGGCCGACTGACACCCTTGATGAAAGGATGTGGGGTGATGATGAAGATGATGATGATGATGACCTGGACAGCAGTGACAAGGAGGAAGAGTCCGGGCCAGGAATGGACCAGGTAATGACACAAGTTTATTAATCCGGAGTTTATTAAACTCTCCTTTAACCCCACTCCTGTACTTATTAATGAGTTGTACAATAAAAGTTATTTATTTATTTATTTATTTATTTAACATAAAATCTGTTACATCTCAGAAAGTAGTAGTTAGCTGTTTTGGGTATTGTTTTTTTAAATTCTAGCTATTAAGACAGAGTAGAACTGATTAGACTGTTCCGTGGTATTCTCATTTGCAATATTTTGTTTGGATTCTGCAGGGAGAGTCTGAGCTGGTTGCCAAAGATGACAACAAAGAAGCTGGGGAGTCGAATAAAGACAAGAAAAACAATGACAAAGACAATCCAATGGACAATGAAGACGAGAAGGAGAAAATTCACGAGCAGGTAGATGAGGTAAGTGTTTGGGGTATTTTTTTATTCTGCTCTTGAGTAGCTATGAATTAACACATTCATGTTCTTGGGTTTTATGTTATACCACTTTTAAACATTAGAAAAAATGTTTAATATTACAAAAAATGTTTAACCACATGAAGAAATGTGAAATAAGATGTGAAATAAATCATGTTACTCTGCACTCAGTGCCGATATACGATATAGATCGCACCAAGGTTCAGTTAAAGCGAACCCCAGACCACTGATTTCAAGAAGATCCATCAGAACTTCAGCAAACCTCATCATGTCTGAATGTCCTGTTTGTATAAATGGAGGTATAAATGTATGGTATTGTTGCCTGGTAATGAGTCTGTTCTTGTGTATGTGTGTAGCGCGAGTTTGATGAGAACGAGGTGGACCCCTACCACGGTAAGCAGGAGAAGAAAGCTGAGACAGAGGCCATGGATCTTCCGGAGGAGCTCAACCTGGATCAGGATGAACAGGCAGGACAGGATGAGGATGGAGAGGGAGAAGGAGAAGGTAAGTGTGATGAAGAAACTTCTTTTGTTGCTTAATTTACTGACAGTAGTGTGCACACCTGCTCCATTGACAATGCACAAATCACGAGAGGTCTAAAAGTATATAAAAGCACTGTCTTCAGTATTCAGTATTTTTCTCCTGCTCTAGCTGAGAACCCGTACGACATCGAGGACAAACCCATGGAGGTGGACGAGGCCGAGGGAGAGGGAGAAGAAGAGAAAGGCGAAGAGATGATGGAAGACCTGCAGGACACTCAAGGTGAAGAAGCAGGAGAAGAACAGAAAGCAGAGGAAGAGATGGGAGGGGAGCAAACAGACAGGGACAGAGACTCTGAGACGGATGAGAGAGGAGAAAACGAAGGAGAAGGGGATGAGGAAGAGCAGGAAAAGGAGAAGGGACAGGAAGAAGGTAGAGAGGAGGACAAGGCCGTCCCTGCTGATCAGGGCCAGAAACCAAAGGTTTGTTCGCATTTTACTGTTTATTTAGTCTGTATAACATGCTGGTTTAAAATCCATTCATTTTTTTTGTGTTCGTGTCATCAGAATGAGGAGCAGGATGGCGAGGAGGATGATGCCCAGGTGGAGTCTGCTGAGAGAAAGGAGCATGCGACAGATGGGCAGACCGGGGAGGAAAACGTTCAAAGCGACACAGCAGTGGAGTTGGCAGGGGCCGCATCCGAAAGAGACCAGGCCAAAGAGGTAAGTACGGTTTACTTCCTGCTTCACCAGCAGAAAGACCGAAGTTAAATTTGGACACTTGCACACTTTCGTATCTCTTTCAGGAACACGGGACCGGGTCGGCTGACGCCAGTCAGGCTGAGGGGCACGACTCTACGCTGATGGCCAGGATGAGCTCTCAGAGGCAGAGACAGAAACAGACACAGGTCTGTGGTGCTCTGTTGCTGAAACTAAAATGCAAGAATGTGTAAATTAATTGTTCCTGAATACTTAAACTGAACAATGATTACACTTTGAGACAAAAGAAACCAATTATTAACCTTCAGTGTAATAGTTTTAGACATGCCAACCATATGTGTGCGTGTGTGTGTGTGTGCGCAGAGCTTTAAGCGGAAGCCGGGCCGAGCGGATAACGAGCGTTCATTGGGCGACACCAGCGAGCGTGTGCACAAGCGTTTGCGTACGGTGGAGAGCGCAGAGCGGAGAGAGCAGGAACACACTCCCAACGATGCCCAGCAGGAGTCCGACATGTACGAACACATCAGACACGGGGAGGAGAAGTACGACACGCAGACATACGGTGAGACGCGCGCACGTATAAACAAATTCTCTGTCTTTCACTCTCATATACTATCCTAATCCACTCAGAATCAATAACAAAGATCATCTCCACATTTTAATCAATATTATACTGGATGTGTTTTTTTTTTTTGTTCGTATCTAGACACAGCGAGCACAGAGCAGCAGAGACCAACTTCTATGAAGCAAGATGACGATAATGACGATGATGACGTTGCTATGGATACAGAGGAGGAGAAAGAGATGCAGGCAGTGGATGCTCCAGAGCTAAAGCCGGAGAAGCTGGACAGCTCCAAAGCCTCTCAGAGAGGTAGATATACATGTCTTGCCTTTTTCTGTTCAAACTAGTTCTTGATTAAATCCAAGATGAAGCCTTTTTTGGTTTGTCAGAACTTCAAAAGTGGCAACTGCATCCATCGAAGGTGCCGGTTTCATCCCTGTGCACGCAGAATAGATCCAGAACTAGCACACACTCATCCTTTTGTTACTATGTTTATATGTTTTTTTTTTTCTCAATTATCTCTTCTAGGTTTGGAAAGTGGAGAACTGGACACCCAGAAGCATGATCAGGAAGAAGAAGAAGAGAAACCAGAGACGAAGACGAGTCACGATGAAGAGCAGAAGAGGGAGAGGAGTAAAGAGTCCACCATACACACTGTGCCGGAGTTACTGACGGAAATGCTCAAGGTGCCACAACTGTGAACTCAGCTGTGAAACTGATAACAACCCTATCACCGTCAAACATTTTACTGACCCTGAGTGTGTTTTTTGTGTGTAACAGCTCCAGGTTAAGGATCCAGACCTGCTAAGAAGAGATTTAGAGCTGCAGTTGGAAGCGTGGCATAAGCAGACTCCAGGATCTCTGGAAGAGGTGCACAAGTTGTAATGACTCATAATCACATGCTCTAGGATAGAACAGGCGTTCCCAAACTTTTTTTTTTTTGCCCCCAAATGACACCCAAATGGACATTATGAATGTTCTACGACCCCAAATCTTGACCACCCTGTAACAGTTTAACATTTTAGTATGTTTAATATCTATGCGTAACATACACTATATGGCCAAAAGTTTGCGGACACCTGACCATCACATTCATATTTGCTTTTTGAACATCCCATTTCAGATTTATTCCCCCTTTGCTGTTGTATTAACCTCCACTCTTCTGGGAAGGCTTTCCACTAGATTTTGTAGCGTGGCTATAGGGATTTGTCCATTTAGCCACAAGAGCATTAGTGAGATCAGGCACTGATGTCAGGCGAGAAGGTCTGGGGTGCAGTCAGTGTTCCAGTTCATCCCAAAGGTGTTCAGTGGGGTTGAGGTCAGGGCTCTGTGCAGAACACTCGAGTTCCTCCACTCCAACCTTGGCAAGCCAGGTCTTCATGGAGCTCGCTTTGTGCACAGAGGCATTGTCATGCTGGAACATGTTTGGGCCTCTTAGTTCCAGTGAAGGTAAAATTGTAATGCTACAGCATACAGAGACATTCTATACAATTGTGTGCTTCCAACTTTGTGGCAACAGTTTGGGGAAGAACCACATATGAGTGTGATGGTCAGGTGTCCACATACTTTTGGCCATGTTGTGTAAGGTAAAAGAATATTCAGTGCACTGACTTACCAGTCTAGTGGAAATACATTTGTTTCCATAAAAGTAAAGAAGTGTGTTTGAAAGGCAACATCTAATTTCCGCTATCCCATCCAGCTTTTAAGCAATAAAACACAATGGTGCATGGTGTTACAGGAAAATAATCCACACCGGGGTGGAGTGATATGGCTCGACGTGAAGCAGAGGAGCCTGGTTTATACCTGACGGATTTTTCACATACTCACCCGTGTATACTGTGTAGGGAAATCCACTAGAATGCACGTCAGAGCCAAAACACCTGGCAAAATGTTTAGACACTGACAAGCTCTATTCCTCTTAAAACTTTCCAAAACTTAAAACGTTGTCGTGATTGTTGTCATGAACGGCGTTTCAAATTAAAATCTCTGACCTTACATTCAAAACTATTTATTAATCTAGAACAAGAAGACTGCAAAACAGATCTTTCAGTAGGTTTGAAGCCTACACAAGTTTTTAAAATTAAACCACTAAGTGTTAAAGGAAAACTGGTTAGTGTTAGTACTCAGTACATACTCAGAGTAGTGCATAAGTGTGTGATTTGAGCCACAACAGAGGTAGATGATGGATGGGGAAATTTGTCCATTTTTCCATGTTCAGGAACAAGGACACTGCGTATTGAAAACATGAAATGCACGTTGTCTGGCTTTTCTCATGTTCTAATATTACCAACATTAACTGCACAAGAAATATAGATTTTACTCATTTTTTTAAAGAGTGTTTATCATCCTTACTGAATTTCTGGCATATATTAAACACTGAAGCTTATTGAGGTCAATTGCTGTCTTCAGAATGTTAGTTTAGGCTGCATGGAAGCTAGTATGTCGTTACGTAGCTAGTGTTGCTGATTAGATTAGATTAGTGATCTAATTTCTGTAAAGCTGCTTTTATTGTTTAATCGCTATGCAAATAAAACTGTGTTGAATTGTGTGTCTGGTAGGAGAGTGCAGCAGCAGCGATGTGGCAGCAGTATCAAGCGCTCACCTCGCCTCTGTCGCAGCAGCTGTGTGAGCAGCTTCGCCTCATTCTGGAGCCCACGCAGGCCGCTAAGCTCAAGTCAGTCTCATGCAGCCCACTTCCTATATGTTTTTATTTATTTATTTAGTTACATCTCTCTGTCCTTTCTGAGATTCTGTGATCTCGTGGCTAACCTCATCTTTCTGCGTGCACTACTCAGAGGAGATTACCGCACAGGAAAACGGCTGAACATGCGTAAAGTCATTCCCTACATCGCCAGCCAGTTCCGGAAAGACAAGATCTGGTTGAGGAGGACGAAGCCCAGCAAGAGAGACTATCAGATCTGCTTGGCTGTGGACGACTCGTCCAGCATGGTGGACAACCACTCCAAACAGGTGCAGTATGAGCAGATCAAAAATACGCCAGGACCTAGATTTTGATTCCTGGCTACAGAAAGATTTTGAATGTCAATGTCAAGGCCACACTAACAGATTTTCCCAATCGTGTCTTTTATTGTCTTTTAGTTGGCGTTTGAGTCAGTCTCCGTGATCGTGAATGCTCTCACCCTGCTGGAGGTGGGACAGGTGGCAGTGTGCAGGTCAGTACACCCGGTGGGAAATTTGTCTTTTAGACGATTGTGTCAAACTCGATTTCAGCCAGCACCAGGAGTCCAAGAAAGCAGAATTGGCCATGCTGTCTGGGATGGAGGGATGATATACTCTCTCTCCTTTGATAATCACAGTGACACTAGCCAATCATGGTGTCTGTGAGCTCATGTATGCGGAAGAGGGTAGATAGCGCTTTCTTCCGAGTGTTTAACGCTGCCCTGTGTGTGAGCAGCAGTTTGAAAAGATGTGATTGGCTGGTTTGATGTGTCTTGGAGGAAGTGTGTGTTTTGTTGACCTTTTCCCTCCCAGGTTGGTAGCTGTCGTATGAAAGGGCTTGTGAGAGAGCTGGCTGGTGGGTGGGAATTGGCCAAAAATTGATTAAAAAATGTATTACTGTAAGTGTATCCGTTGTCTAATCTGATTATAGTCATGAGACTAAGTTAAGGGACTTGGTTTTGTTTGTTTTGTTTGTTTTCTACAGCTTCGGTGAGAGCGTCCAGCTGCTCCACCCATTCCAACAGCAGTTTAACGACCAATCAGGAGCTCGGATCCTGCGCCTCTGCCAGTTCCAGCAAAAGAAGACGAGAATAGCTCAAGTAAAGATCTAGCGCTCTTTTTCCATCCACGTGATCATAAACCTTGTATAGCTTTGCACATTGTTTATGGAATTCACCATTATTACATTTTACACATTTGTACTTCTTCATACATAATATGAAATACATTTCTTGATATGCTCTTGCTGGTTCCACAAAAAATAGCAAACAGCAGACAGGAGAAGGCACAAAACTGATTCTGTGGATACATAACCACGCCCCCCTTCCCTTCTTGTATTTATTAATGCAAAAATGTCCAATATGATTATAATTATGGTTTTATAAAGAGTCAGACAATGTACAAAGAAGTGAAAAGGTGACGTGCTGCTTTTTTCTGTATGTAGTGAATGAAAGCTGTCAGGCTTTTATTGCAAAGGGATGTTAAAAACTGTACAGAGTATAGACGATATAATAAAAAATATTATTTCATTGTCTTCTAGTTTTTGGAGACTTCAGCCAACATGTTTGTAGCAGCCAAACATCAAAATCCAGCCTCTGCAAACACAGGTTCTGTATTTTTGAATTTGCTCTTTTTTTCCATATTGTTGCCATTTCTGTATTTTTTTTTTTTTCACGACTCTTTATTAACGTCTTGCTGTTTTCTTGTTCAGAGACGGCACAGTTGCTGCTGATCGTCTCTGATGGCAGGGGCTTGTTTCTGGAAGGGAAGGAGAGAGTAGCGGCGGCGGTTCAGGCCGCTCGCAGCGCCAACGTCTTCGTCATATTTGTAGTGCTGGATAACCCCAACTCCAGAGTACGACCATTTCTAGCACTCTCTAAACATTTCGATTCATCAGAGTCAGTGATTTAGCACAGATTTGAAATAAGAAACTAACATGACTGAATGGTGACATTTACCTTTTAGTGATTAATTCATGGTTATAATTAAGACAAAGGCTTAGTGGATCTTTTAACATCTCCTTTTCTCCTGAATTTCTACAGCCTGAAATTTTGACAGCTTAAATTTTTTAACCTGGATTTTTTTGCTACCTGAATTTTTTTCACCTTGAATTTTTAATACTTGAATTATTTTAACCAGAAATTTTCATCAGCTTAATTTTTTTAACCTATATTTTTAATACCTAAAATTTTAAGGTGTCATTTTCAAACGCACGGTTTGTCAGTTCTAGCAGTTGTAATAAAATTAGAGAATAAAAAAAAAAATTATTGGTTACACTTAGAAAGTAAGAAAACGAAATTTATTGGATATTGGATAAAATTTGAAAATAAGAAATAGAAACCTGGATAAAAGTGGAAAATTAAAACAAAGAAATGTATTAGATACAATTAGAAATTAAGAAGTGGAAATGTATTGTATATTGAATATATTATTATATATTATATATTATATTTATAATTTAAAAATAAGAAAAATACATTTATATTTATATATTTATATATTAGATAAAATTAGAAATTAAATAATAAAAATTTACTGGATATTGAATAAACTTAGATAAAATTAGAAATTAAGAAATAGAAGTGTATTAGATATTAAAATTAAATATACATGAGTGAGTCAAATTAAAACCTTAATTTCAGTCACTGCACATGCAACCAGAAGATTTTTTTCTGGAGGAATCTGGACACTTGTTATGTGTGCTTGCATTGAACAAAATGGAGATTATGTAGAAAAATGGCACATTTTTGTGACACCTCTTTGCAATAAACAATGCACTTTGACTCCCACTCATATAAAATTACAGAGTATAGAGCTATTTTTTTATTTTGTCTGTACTCATCACTCTCACATGTCCCTGTTCCAGGACTCCATATTGGATATAAAAGTGCCCATCTTCAAAGGACCGGGTGAACTGCCAGAGATCCGCTCCTACATGGACGAGTTCCCGTTTCCGTTTTACGTGATCCTGCGCGACGTCAACGCCCTGCCCGAGACGCTGAGTGACGCTCTGAGGCAGTGGTTCGAGCTCGTAACTGCCACCGACCGGTAACAAACCGCCAGGAAGCCACGACTGCACAAATCCTCCCAGTGCTGCTAGCCTCCCGGACACGGAGACGTACACAGAAGGATACACACGCGTGCGCACACACACATATATATACACGAACGTCAGACCGGCTGCTGTACATGTGCCTTTTCTTTTGTTCTTGGTGTTATTTTATTGAATCGTAGTTTGATAGAAATTGCTGCTCTTGGTATTCTTCAATAGGAAGTTGAAGAGCTTTGGATTATAACAGTATTGTTATTTCATCTTTGTCACTTCAGTGGATTCTCTTCCATCTCGAGCTAAACTTAAATGAACATTTTCAACATAGTGAGAGACAACGGGAGATGTTTTTAAGGCTCGGAAATCCTCGTACACATCCGGTTTTCAGACGTGACGACTGTGAATGGCACTGTATGATTGTGTCGGGAAAAAAAAACCAAAAACCAGACGTGCATGTCGGACGTTTTTTGTCACGATGCGTTTGCAGAAATCCAGCGAAGAAACGTGCCTTTGGAAGAACCCCACTCCCAGCTCGGGACAGAAGACGCCAGAAGCTCATCGCTTGTACACACTTTCTAGGAATCAGGCTACTGTTTCAGGCCATCATATTCCACATTTCCATACTGTATACATTAATCTGAGCTACATGCATGGACCATCGCCGGCTCTCTCACTAAACAGACTGAATTCAAATACACGACGCCGTTGTTGATACTTTTTAAGACTTTGTTTCCGTTAACTGTGTGAATTCTGCATTCAAGCTGGTAAAATCAATAAAAAAAACCCTTCACATAGACGATTCAACTCAAGCTGTAACTCGTGTATGTTTCGGGTCTTTAGCGTCCTCCTACAATCAATTATACATTTCAGATTGTGGACTGCCGTTTTCATAATGAACCGACTTTGTGAGACAGAAAGATTTGTTGCATTAAAGAAATGCATTTTAACGTGTTATTTTTGATTTCGTAAAAACACAAGAAGATCTCGGATACAGAACAAGCCGTACATTTTGTTTAGTGACTATAAGAAAAAAAATCAGGGAAGACAATTTTCAGATATTTGGCCAGAATTTCCTTCAGCTCTTTTGAGAGGCATATTCAGTAAATAAATAGCAAAAATAGTAAATAGAGGAATGCAGTAAATCGTTGGCATCGTTGGACTTTTGAGGACATCATCGAACCAATTTTGTTTAAAGTGGTAATGCATTTAGAATTCTTTATATATTTATTTTTTTAATAGTGTGGAGCACAACAACTATATTTCAAAATCAGCCAAAATGAACACATTAGAAAGGTCAGATTGTATAAAATAAACATGGCATACAATAATTATTGACAGTCCTGCACTCTATAAGGCCTAGCGACCAATCACAGATCACCTTTGTTCCCAAAGACCAATCACCGATCACCACTGTTTGTCCCGCCTGTTCATTTTAAAATCTCTTCTTGGATATCAGTAACAGTTTCTTTCATGTCGATTTCACAAATACTCACTACCACTGCTTCATTTTGTCTGTTCTTGATAGAAGGTATATGTTTTGTAAATGCATCTAAGGTTAAAAAAATAATAATAATTTGAAATAAGAAAAAATAAGAAATAGAAACCTGGATAAAAGTGGAAAATTAAAACAAAGAAATTAATTAGAAATTAAGAAGTAGAAATGTATATTGAATAAAAATAGAAAAAAATAAGAAAAATAAATTTATTAGATATTAGATAAAATTAGAAATTAAGAAATAGAATTGTATTAGATATTAAAATGAGATATACATGGGTGAGTCAAATTAAAACCTTAATTTCAGTCACGGCACAAAATGACTTCTTTTTTTCATAAATAAATTACAATATATAATTTTCTGTTCTAATAAAACTCTATTCTATTTTATTCTCTTTTATCTGGCTACAGAAAATCATTCTCCTTCATATACCCTAATTCATAATCGGATATGCAAATGAGCATGGTGACGCAACGAATATGCAAATTAGTCGATTGCGTCATCTGGCGACTTCTAGCGACTTTTTGAGAGTGCTTTATCTACTTTCCCCTGAACAGAGTTGCTGATAAGAAGTTTTAATGTTTGAAAGATAATTATTGTGTTAAATTTAAATTTTATGTACCACTCCTTCCAATATGCCCACAGTTTCACGGCTAGTTTATATAAGATAATTTATATTAGCTAGTCTATATAAGCTAGTTTGCTAACCGCCTCAGCTCCATGTAAAGAAAAACTCAAAAGGCGTTCACATTTTAACGGTTTTACTAGCAATCGGCTTTGTACGCGTCCCAAATGACTTCTTATGAACCCTAAAGTACACTATATACGGTGTAGAAACCGTTATTCTATACACTTAAAAGTGCACCTATATAGGGGCTGTTTAACGGTTTGGAATACAGTCAGTGCGTTGTACTGCGCATGCGCACCTTTTTATTTTCTCACGCATGCGTGCGTCACTTCCGACGTGTTTACAGAACTTGAGCGCTGCTGAGCGAGTAGCAGTCTAGCTGGAGGAAATTAGGCTCTAAAGAAAGTGGAGTTGTTTCTATTTTTCCGCGCTAACAGATTAAAACAGAGGTTATGCGTTGTTTTGGGAGATTTTCAGCAACAACCTGACAAGTAAGTCGTGATAATTCCTCTTCGGATGTGTTGTAAAAAGTTAACAGCGAATGAACGTGTGGTTTCATAGGTCCTGCTAACTCTTACTGCTATCTCACTGTTTTTATTTTTAATTCGAAATATTTCATAGCAACCACAAACCTAGATCCAATGGATGACTTTATTAGTACTAATAAGCAGGTTTGTGTTTTGAGGTATCTATAATTCTCAGTATAAATGAGTAAATAACACCAGTAGCTAGCTGTAAGGGCTGTGTGATATGACCATATAATATCGATATCGCGATATCTTCATCTAAATCACGTTATTCGATATTGGCAGGTGTCAGTGTTTTTAGAACTCAGTTGGCCATCAGATTCATTTCCTTGTAGCAATCATTACATGTCCTGTATTTCTTTGTTAAGAAATGGATCAACCTTATTAAATTTAAATATTTTGAATCATAAACAGCACTATTTTCAGCTGCATTAAAATTACATTACATTACTTAAGAAATAAAACACATGCGCGGGTATTGTTATAGGAAAATAATCAATGACGCGGTGGTGTGATGCGAAATAAACGCAAAATAATCACCCTGAAGTTGATGATTTTCTAATAACAGCATGTCCTGAGGTGTTTTATTCCTCTTATACCACTGCGATTTGCCAACAATTGCAATTCTTCCTTCATTAAACAACGACACGTCATACTTTTTCTACTTATTTATAGTCACACGTAATGTCGTGGGCTTTCATCGCTCAGACTCCAACGCCACCACTTTCATTTTCTAATTTACTAACGATTGACATACTTTTTAACCATTTATAGTTACATTTAATGATACAAACAAAACAGGTTATTTCTTCCTCTTACTTATGTTATTGCAGCCTCTCTTTTTTTCTCTCTCTTGAAGTTAATTAGACAAAAAAAAAAAAACGCAGCTTGGTATGTTACAGAAAATTGCAAAAAATGTAAACTTTTCTGTCCTGAAGACTTTCCCGTGATGGAAAACGTACAGAGTTACAAAGCGCTGATGCTGGAGGCTCCTTCCAAAATGTTAAATAAACATCTCCTCAAAGAAAACTATACCATTTCAATGATGATGCGTTTTTTATCCGTTTATTGTTAGGTTTAGATTATGTGGAGCGACTGCCGTACAAGTCCCTGTCATAGAAATGATAATGCTCAATTTAAGCGACTGGTCAGTTAGATTATAATAATTTATTAAATAATAAATAAATAATAAAAGCTATAACCACAGTAGTAGTAGTACTACTAGTAGCTCCCCTTGGTTATGTCATGGATCACACTTTTACAGAATTTTCCTTTTTTACACGATGACACTAACGCTTTTTGTTCTCCAGGAAATGACCAGACTAGATGCAGATTTGTTTTCTAGCGCTGCACATGACTCGTATGTTAAACCTCCATGGTTGCGGTCTCTCTTGTTCTCTTACAGGAATGAGTTTGTTGGAAATCAGTGAGAACGTGAAGCTGGCCAGAGAGTACGCCTTGCTGGGGAACTACAGCTCAGCCGTGGTCTGCTATCAGGGGGTGCTGGAGCAAATCAGGAAGTACCTGCTCTCTGTGCGAGACACGTCTGTGCAGCAAAAATGGCAGCAGGTAAACAGTTCCTCCTTTTCAGTCCACAGTTTGGAGATGATTGCTGTAACACTCACGGATGAGTTGAGTTTGTTGGAGTGAGTAAATGAGCAAAGCAGGATGCAGGACCTTTCAGTGTTGCTCTGAACTCCTGTGGACAGGTTTGGCAGGAGATAAACGAGGAGAACAAACATGTGAGGGACATCATGACCACGCTGGAGAGCTTCCAGCTGGACAACGCCCCTTCCAAGCCCAGCGGTTTCAGCCAAGAGAGCGACATCATGCCTGTTCAGGTCGAACATAGGTATGCGCTCTCTCGCTCTCTCGCTCTCTCTCTCTCTCTCTCTCTCTCTCTCTTTCTCTCTCTCTCTGTGTGCGTGTGTGTGTGTGTGTGTGTGCGTGCATGTTTGTGAGTGAAATGTATTGAACTCCACTCACACTCATAAAACCTTCATACGATGAGACTAGATCAGACTTTAGATCATCAAAGTGAAGTACAAATCAGAATTTATAATATAAACCTGTAACTGCCGTGCAAATGTTCTTGTATGCGAACAAACATTTGTGTTCGTATTTTAAATGAAAAATAAAAGAAGCGACTTTTTTTATAGATGTTATGGAAAATCTGAGAATCATTAAAGACATTAAATATTGACAAATGCCAGCATAATAAGGACGAAATCAAGAGAACAAAAAGGTACGTATTGAATATCAAATCGTCAGTGAGTAAACAGATTAACAGTGAGCGGATGACAGAGTGAGCGAGTAAAAAAAAAAAAGTCGGCTTTCTCAAAGTCCATCATAATGAGCGACATATATATATATATATATATATATGCACAGAGAGAGAGAAAGAGAGGACATTTGAGAGTTTTCTTTAGTTGGAGACTCTGATTAAATAAAAAATTCAGATTAAATAAAAAAAATCCACAGGTGTTAAAGATGTACAAACATTTTTCATGTCTTCAATTTTGGGATGTTTTCAGAGATAATCATACAGTTTGGTTTGGCTTACGGTTGCTAAGATTGCTGACTGAGCCTCCATCTTGTACATATTTAAAAATGATACCCAGAGTATCCATAATGCTTACATGTGGTACAGATTTCATATCTAGGTCAATATTAGTATGCTGCTATATTGTCTTTATGCCTTGTGCCTCATTACACAAGGATAGTTTGCTGTGCACAGGCTTTTTACTGACATTTCAGACTTCCAAAGAGGTGACATGTGAGCTGGATTAACATCCATGTGACTGAAGATTGCTGTCACGAGATCAGAGACTTTACTCCAGTACAGATGTCTGAAGTTAAAGATTAAAAAGTACTAATTCTAACAGAATCGCTGAACAGTATTAATGAGCTGTCGTAGTAATGGTAATAGCTGATTCCTGTCCAAATCAACCTGGTGTTAATGTGCTAACAGGCACGGCTCGGCTCACCACTCACCTGTTTTGTAACTCTGACGTGTACCTTCATGCCATGATGAGTCAGTCTGAGGTCTTTGAGGGCATTTGGGCACGGATACTTTTATCCTGTTTGATTCAGCCTGTCAAATCCCTTAGAATTTACAACTAATCAGCATTAAATAATGCTTACGTTAATAGGAAAATGCATTACGAATAAAAGGGAAGAATTTGTCTGGTCAAATCTACTGACCTACGTTAACTAGGTACTAACTTTGATTAATCGCAGAAGTTTTCTCGATGCATGTTCCTATGTGACTGTGTGCAGGTCGTCTCCGTGTGCAGTACGCAAGGCCCCGGTGCCGTATAAAGACGGTAAAGCTCACGGCAGCAGATTGAGCGCTGGGCCGCGCTCCCAGCACCGACAATCGCCACGCGTCGTTAACGGCGACCGAGGAAAACCACCGAAGGGCAAAGAGAAGAAAGAAAACACACCGAAGCAGAAAGACGACAAGGTGGGTTGATGCTGTTAGCGTTATTTTTAACAACAGCACACCCTGAAGTGTTTTATTCCTCTTATCACTGTGATTCATTATTTATTACAGAATGACGTCATAGTTTTTATTCGTTTATAGTTGCATAGATGTCGAGTTAGTTCCAGTTATCACTTACGTTATAGCAGCTATAATGGATTTGTCTTGTTATTGAGGAACCACAAAGCGCAACATCGTAAAGACTTGGTGAAAAACGTTCAAGTCTCCTTACAGACAGTTTAGAGGTTTTTCTTTAAAGTTATTATTAGGGCTAAATGTGGAACCCTGTGTATGAGCTGTTACTATAGAAACGATAATGTATTAGAACAAGCGCGTTAATATAGAACGCTGCTTTTATAGAAAATTAATCAACACCTACTGACCAATCAGTATCAAGAATTCAAAAGCTTTGTAAGACATTTGTCTAATACAGAAGTGTTTTCATACATTTTACAGTGCCACATGAATAACAAAGGCTTCAGTGATGTTTTATTAGATAGACGGGTAGGCAGACAGGTAGGCAGACAGATGGTTGAAAAAAAAAAAAAAGAAGAAGCTAGATCACTTTGACTCTGCTGTGTAAATACTGTGTGAGATCCTCATTGTAACTCAACACGTTGTATTTGATATCCTTGTGCCTGTATTTACTTAAACAGAATTACCAACCTGTGATACCGGTTTCCTCCGTCAGAGTAAATACAGGCAGCTCAGAGACTTATAATAGCAGTACAATCCTGCAGCTGAGCTGCTGTTCCTTTTTTTTTTATTATTACTATTATTATTATTATTATTACATTCAATCTTTAATCTTTAAGAAATGATTTTTTTTCCCCCTAAACTCACTGCTGCAGTCTTAATGTCCGTAATTTCTCCCTCTCCTTTAACTCCAGAACAAACCTGAGGCCTCTGAGCCGGAGGTGAAGAAGTTCGACAGAGGAGGAGAAGACAAAGACCTGATTGAGACGTTGGAGCGAGATATCATCTCACAGAACCCCAACGTGAAGTGGTGCGTTCATCACATTCAGTCTGTCGGCCATTTCTTTTATTATAAATAAGCACTACTCTAGACCAGGTAGCACGTGCTCATTTGCATGATGTTACCCAACTCCTACAGCTTTTAATCATTAAGTCCAACATCGGCATATGAGCGTGAAGACTTCCTCCTGTGGTGTTTTTTTTTTTTTTTTTTCTGGAAATTGATCCATGTCTGCATGCGTCACTAACATTGTTTTAGTTTTTATGGTGTTTCTGATTAGTGAAGGTTTTCAAAAAAAACCTCTATTAACTATCGTTAAAAATGTATTCACAAATTAGTCTCCAAAGCATAATTAGGATCATCATCCTACAGAACTTACCTCGTGCTTCCTCATTTTTTATCTTTTTAAACATCTACATGGCCGATAATGTAGAAATATCTGTTTTAGTGAACGGTGACAAACTCAAACATTTGCACACCTGTAAATAAACTTATAAATAAACACAGCTACTGTGTGTGTGGAATAACCTGTCGAATGTCGCAAAATTCTGCCAAATTTCACTTTTAAGAAAACATAAATATATTTCACCAAAATAACACGGAAATATTTTTATGTACTTATCTAGACTAGCTTCCTCCAAATATCATGTTGTTAAAAATCAGTTAATGAGTGAAAATTAGTAAAAACATTCAGTCAGTCCTGAGGATTTTCTCAGGCCATTACACTTTTTTTTTTAAGGACCTCATAGCAGGCAGAACTTGTTTGCATACATATTAGCATGTGGCCGTGCCACGTTGTTTACCAAGCTCTGCTTTCCCAGGGATGACATTGCTGATCTGGAGGAAGCGAAGAAGCTCCTGAAGGAGGCGGTGGTTCTGCCCATGTGGATGCCCGAGTTCTTTAAGGGAATCAGGCGACCGTGGAAGGTACAGCTGATGTTTTTCCACGTACAAGAAAATTTGACAGCATTTCTATGATAAGACTGAGAGGCAGAAAAGACTTTGAGAGAGTTTGTTTATAAAGGAAGTGATGGCCAGCCCCATAGGAACCTGTTTTGAGTGGCTCGGATATGCTGCACCATCTGCTGGCCAGAAGAGTGCTTAAAAGGGAAAATGTCAATAATGAGCCATTTAATGAAACTTTAGTTAACTTTGCTGTCTGTTTTAGCTGTTTCTGTGTATTATGAACTTCATAATTCAGTATTGTGCAAGCAGTTTGACTTTACATGAAAAAAGTGTTAGCTTTGCGGAGTGAAAGGCCACGCCTACGTCACTAAGAGTAACAGGTGAGAGCAAAACACACAATGCCAAACGTACACAAAAACAGCACTCTTCTTTTCCCCTCTCAGTAAAAACAGATGATGATCCAAGTGACATGAATCTGGAATTATTGTGTTTTGAACTCTCCGATATTAATATGACACCCCCTAAAGCCCCGCCCCCTTCCCCCATCTCACATTAGTGATATTTAATATTTGGTCTTGAAGTGTCAAATCTAACACTTTACAGATAATTGATATTTAGAAAGTGATTCAAACAGTGTATCGTTCGCTCTCCTGTGTTGGTCAGTGCAGACATGTTTAAACTGTTTAAGCTGCAGATCGACAGTGAAAAAATGTTAGCAATGTGGCAGCATTTCAGTTTCTGCAAGGGACATTAGATAAATGATTAGATTTTATCTTTTTTTTTTTTTTTTTTTTGCTTTGCTGTTGTGGAGTCACGATTAACGCTGTGTTTATCAGTTCATGAGCAGTAAATCTGTTTTGGTCCTGGTTTCG
>CM040483.1:4926381-4940386 GCA_022758105.1 Pangasianodon gigas
TGATGGTCGGCCCCCCAGGTACGGGCAAAACTCTGCTTGCGAAAGCTGTAGCGACAGAATGCCGGACCACCTTCTTCAACGTCTCCTCCTCTACACTCACCTCCAAATACAGAGGGGAGTCGGAGAAACTGGTGCGCCTGCTGTTCGAAATGGTGAGTCCACACATGGTCCACTCATTCACAGAGTTTCCTCTGTTTTTACTTCACTGGATCCATTTCCTTCTACATGTAACGCCCAAAATGCTCCGCTTTGGTATGTGTGGTACGGCTGTGTAGGCAAGATTCTACGCTCCCACTACCATCTTCATCGACGAGATCGACTCCATGTGCAGCCGCAGGGGAACTTCAGAAGAGCATGAAGCAAGCAGACGAGTCAAAGCAGAACTTCTAGTGCAAATGGATGGTACGCTTTGAGCAAAAACAGATTATTCCTGTTTGCTGTAAACACAAAATTGGTAAATGATTAAAATCCGATTAAACAGCTGAATGTTTTTTGGTCCGTTTTTCCAGCATTGATTCACAACAGATTAACCAATTTGTTTTAATATATTTAAAATCAAGGTTTATCTTGATTACATTGTATAATTGCAACGTGTTATTTTTGTCTATATTGTTTAATCCTAAGAGAAATGATTGATTTAGTTTTTATGATCCATGTTTGGGTGTGTAGGTGTTGGAGGACCGTCTGACAATGACCCTTCTAAAATGGTGATGGTCCTGGCAGCCACTAATTTCCCCTGGGACATCGATGAAGCTCTGAGACGCCGACTAGAGAAAAGGATCTATATACCTCTGCCCACAGGCACGCCAAAAAAAATCCAGCACGACACATTTATTATAAAGCATTACAACAAGTAAACAATTGAATGGATGAATCTGACAATTACGATATTTGATTAAGTTTGTGTGTTTTGATCTGAAGCTAAGGGCCGGGCCGATCTGCTGAAGATAAACCTGAAGGAGCTGGAGCTGGCTAATGATGTGCAGCTGGATAAGATCGCAGAGCAGATGGAGGGATATTCAGGTGCTGACATCACCAACGTCTGCAGGTACGGACAAACTTCAGTCCTCTTCGCTCGACTGTGGTGCTACAGGATGATTTAGTATTGTGTAAATGATACTAATGAAGCTGTGTTCACATTACTTGCTTACTTACTTTGCATAATTTGGATTTTTTTTTGGCTTAGATTGGCTCTGTCTGTCATAATAAAGTAACCCGTATCTGTCTGTAATGCACGTTGCATCAATTAATTCTCCCAAATATTAATTAAATCACCAATTTCCCCATCCTTCGACTGAATAGTCACTGCTGTTGTCCTTCATTGTTGTTTTGCGTCACTGAATGATGACAATAGTGACATTAAAGTGTGTTAAATCCACATGAATTCCAATCTGACCGTTCTCATTCACACAACATGGGCAATGATCAGTTAAGATGTAGGACTAAATACACAAGTTGCTGTAAGTCTGATTTGAAAAGATTGCATTTTTGTGTCTATACAGTCTTTAAAAAAATCTGATCCGTCTTAAACTAAGGGAGAAAATCAGATTTGTTTCACTTCTACCTGGTAATGTGAAAGTAACCTCAGCCTTGAGAATTAGACTCACTGGGATTGACGAGCACAGAGAAGCTGGAGGCGTCTCAAACTAGCTGTCAGCACACTATTAAACAACATGTTCACTATTAAACAACATGCTTTCAATAATAAGCTGAATGTTTTACAAGTCTGTGTGTTTATCTATCTGTGTAGAGATGCTTCTCTGATGGCTATGAGGCGACGAATCGAAGGTTTGACCCCGGAGGAGATCCGTAACATTTCCCGAGACGAGATGCACATGCCCACAACCATGGAGGATTTCCAGACCGCCCTGAAGAAAGTGTCTAAATCCGTCTCTGCCGCCGACCTGGAGAAATACGAGAAGTGGATCGCAGAGTTCGGCTCCTGTTGACCCGTTCTAATGCCATCACCTGGGGTACAATTCAGAATGTCCTTAAAGGGGCAGTTTGTAACTTTTAGAGCCTTCTGCTCCCTCTGAGGGGGGAACTGCAATGAAATTGCCAAGCCTTACCATTAGACTGAATTGGGCAGATCTGTTCCAGATGGGGGTGGAGTTGAATTTCTGGGCCAGAAAAAATGTAAACAGAAGAAACTAGAAGAAACTGCAATATTGCAAATTTTTCCAATGTATATACAGTGTATTACAGGTCTCTTTAAAAAAATTACAAACTGCACCTTTACATTATTACAGCACTTTCAAATACAAATGGCTGATATCCACCTGTGGTGGAAAAACAGTCGTCACTCAGTAAGGGTTCTTTATTAGTGATCTGAGTGGATCCTGTGGCAGGACAGGATCTGTTACGTTCTGTTGAATCAATATTAAAAAATAAAAATAAAAAAATGTTGATTTAGCACTTAGTGTCCCAGGAAGGTGCTTCCGAAAGACAACGTAAAACGCGACCAATGAGCACGTAGTCAGTCTGTTAAAGTCAGTCTGTGATTTATTGTAATTGTCTTCACATACCAAATAGTTTTATAATGCACAAGAACATTTCTCTTTATTTTTTGAAATTACACTGACAGTCATTTGTGGTGCTGCCTCGATTCGTTCGAGGTGAACTTCAATTACACTACTTCCAATCAGTGGCCTTTTTTTCTAGTAAACAAGTGACCCAGTCTATTTTTTTTATAAGACTGATCTCATTCCAAAATACTTGTACGTCTATCCTTTTTTATTTAGCTGACAAAGTGGTGATAATGTTGTTTATGAAGATAATAATAAAGTTCTATGAAAAACAGTTACAGCGTGAAACTTTGTGTTCTGAAGCGTGCGCTCGTGCTCCTGCAAGTTCCAAAACATGATGGTCAAATACGCAATTAACACTTTAATTACCCTCAAACACACTGTGTACCTCGATAACTACAGTATTTGGATTAAGACAGTGGAGCTCTAATGCTGAATAGAAACAGAAGCTGCTCTATTAATATAAGAGAATTAATAATGTGTTATGAATTTCATTTCCTGAAAAAGAGTTCGACCCTCGTGAGTGTCCAGCTTTAAGTAAGGAATAAAACACGATGTTAACACCCTGAAGTTGATTATTTTCCATTAACAGCACATCCTAAAGTGTTTTATTCTTTTTATATGACCGTAATTAGCCAACACTAATGATTTTGCACATTGTTCACGTCATACTTATCTCTCTTAAAGGCAGGCAGCTTGTCGTATTACTGAGAACCCGAGATAATTATTAGTATTAGAGCGAGCGTGTTGATATAAACCTGTGATTTGAATTACAGCTGGAACTACTGTCAACGCTGCTATTGTAGAAAATTAATCAACACCGTCAGACCAATCAGATTTGAGAATTAAACAGCGCTGTGATGTAGACATTAATGGTAACTTAGGACCTGCAGCTTTGTTTCTATGTCCTAATCTGAAGCCTCAGTATGGTGAAGAACGACAGCAGCGATATTTAAACACATTAATGAATCTGTCAGGGCAGAAATACAGAAGGAAAAAAAAATATATATCCATGGCTCGTTTCATTAATTAAACGTAGTGTAAGCATTGTACACACTGATAACATTGAAGCAAACGCAAAAGCAATGTTTCTTATTTGGATGTGCATAAACGCAACTGAGAATTTTTATTTCATTTTTGTTTCGTATACATGGATATGATCGTGGTCTGAGAGCAGACACATGCCATGTGGTTCAATTTTACAACTCTAACATTAAAGCAGCTAATTCAGGACATTATCATAGAACTTCCACATGAGTGAAACTGAAATGTGAAGTAATATCTCACTCCATCAAAGGTGCAATCACTTAAATTCATTCAGTGTACAGTATATTCCTTCTTCTTGTTATCGGAAATGTTTGTGACCGTTCTCCGCATTAGAGCTACACACAAATTTTAACACAGACCATAATATGTAGCTTGGACCCGAAACTACACCGTGCCCTACTTTATCATGTCTTAACGTTCACGTCTTAGTGTGAGTTAAGTGCATAAATACATCATCATACACAACAGGATATTTTTTCCATAGACACAATGCAATAGCAACTTGAAAAATACAAACAAAATAGTAAATATTAAATCTGGATAATGCCTCAGTGAAACAGAAACATCGCTCACTCTTTTGAATAAAGAAATGGATAAATCTGAGACTCGTAAAGTGCTACATTTGGAAAGGAAAACACTCACAGAAACGCCAAAAGCAGGTAATGGGGGGGAAAAAAAATCAGTACAGCTCTCCTTTCACACAGCTCTTCTCTCGCTCCTCCACCTCCAGCTCCACGTTCTCTATCAGGCTCTGCTTCTCCTCCTCCGGCATCAGGGTCTCTGGGTTCAGATGAAAGAAACCCCTGACAAAAACACACACACACACACACACAAAAAAAAAAGATGTTATTTTGACTTTTGAAATAATTACACCTGCATTATTATATGTCTTATAATAAGGGATTGACACGATTATACAAGTGATAACACTCAAAGTGTCTCGATATGTTAGGAGTGAAACACTTAAAGCCACCTTAAAGCTGATTATTTTCCTATAACATGTTTTATTCTTCTTATTCCACATCAATTTGCCAAAAATATTTTATTTATTGAAGAACGACATACTTTCTATCCAACATTTTATGATGTGGAATGTCATAAAATGTTACATTAGTTATATTACAAAGTCACAGTTGCTTTACTGATCTAAATTCCTAGTCCAAAAGATTACACTTATACTCCCTTCTCAGGTTTAATGAAATCATTTTCACACCCTGGAGCCTATAAATAATTTCAATAATTCCCTGTGCTGTTTAATTGCAAAAGGAAATATAAATACACGCATCGCCTTAAGTGTTATGATAGTCGCTATAATTCCGTATAAGGAGGAGCAGTGATTTAAATCTGATTAAATTTTTAACCAGAACAACTTTAGGGATGTCAGACTATAAGAACCACCTGCCAGCCAATCAGAAACGTGAACAGACGCTGAATTCAATCGACCCTTGAGCAGTGACAAAATGACCGTACACAAAGACAAGCTGCAGAAACTTCTCATAATGCAGAATAATGGTTCACTTGATATGCATTGTGTTTAAAAAAAATAAATAAAAAAACACAGCTCCAGCTTGTGGGAGCAAAGTCGTACTTGTGTTCACACGTGGGAAACAAGAGGTCGAGGATCTTGATGATGACCGCAGAGCCGACGACACCGACGACCACCACCCACATGATGAGGAAGAAGAGCGGCAGAGACTCGTAGCAGAAGCGCTTCAGCCTGTCCCTGAGCTCCTCCACCCACCGACACACCACCTGCACGGAGCCAGAGTGAACACACACATCAGTCACGGACATCACATCGACCAGACTTAATCCATAAGGCTAAAATTATAATAATGGGCAGCACATTTGCAAAACAAAAAAGCCTTTTTAGATTTGTAATCAAAATGGCTACAGTATGATTCCTCGACCATCAGCTGGTATAATACACCCACTTTCCCCTCATAAACCTGTACTGCCTGCCCTGAATCTACACACTGGAACCTGATAGGTTCTTCAAATTTATGACAAAATAATACATTCACATTTATACTACTAACTTATGCTGCTTTCACACTAGTTTTATCATCATCATTATTATTATTACAAAAAAGTGCTGGCTAGAGCGTTTTTGTGCTGATATGAAAATCAGTTCCAGGCGAGATGCACACTGTAACCATAACAACCCTCTCACCAGTCATAGCTAGTATCAGCTAATAAACTAGAATAGATTTATTCATCAGATTAGATTTATTATTAGCAGTAATGCAGATAAAATTAAGATAGGTGTAACTCTGGTGATGAGGAGGTTGTTTGTTTTGCTATAGCTTTGGAGGCAAAAAATTTAAGAGACTTTGAGCTGCTTGTTAAAGTGCCACGATTAAAGTGTGATGCCACATCGCGTATCAGTGAATGTCCTAAAAATAGAGATTATTTAGTTATATTGCAACATTCAAATGTTGGCTATTAAATATTTTTCAGTCAACATGTTGTAAGTCCTTATATTCTCGCAATAACACGATTTTTCCTGTATGTTTGTTTCTCTCACTCGCTCCCCAATGTGCATTCTGATTGGTCAGGAGGTATGTATATAACGTGAGCTGGAGGTTGGGGGGGACGACACCAAGTGTGAAAGTAGCCTCAATCAGTCCTAATCAAAATCCTTTGAGAAGAAAAAAAAAATCTGAAATGTAATGTAAAGGAAGCAACATTACAAATAAACCCCGGTTCTGTTCAACTCCTCACGTTATAAGACGAGGGCGACTGCCGGAGAGGGACGTCTGGCAGCAGGTCATCAGGATTAACTTTCTCCTCGGGTGCGTCCTCGTACAGCGCGCTGGGTTCCATGCGCAGTGGCGTCTCGGGAAGCTTTCCCGGTGCGGCCGTCTCCTCCTGCGTGGTTTCAGCCTGCCTCAGTGGGTAGTGACTGGTCGTGTGTAGGACCTGGTCCTCGACTACACAGGAGGAGAATTAGTCATTAGTGTTGCGTTACAGATTCAGATCAATAACTTCTCCTGACTAAATAGGTAAACACAAAAAAACAGATCATAGGGAACACCAGCCTGTTTTAGCGATGTACTCGTCAGTCATGATGATGTCATTCTCTCGCGGCATGGCGACGATCTTGCTGGATCTGGCTGGGTAGATGTTTTGTTCCTGGATGACTTCCTCAGAGGTCTGGTTCAGCAGCATTTTCACTTCCCACACGTCGGGCTGCCAAACCTGCACGTTTCCACATCATACAACAATGACAGCAGCTCTGTCAGTAGTGCAGCAGCAAATCACAGGTTTACATTAATCGTTTCTATAGTAACAGCTCATTCACGGGGACTTGTATGGTCCAGCTAAACAGATCAAAACTTCTAATAATTGATATGGTGAAAAGTCACCATGGTGACTAAGTCTCTAGGATGGTTTCTATGTAATATAAGTTCTGTTATAAGAGGAATAAAACACTGAAATATAACAAACTTATGAAAAATATAATAAACACTGAAAATAATAAACTTTGGGATGGTAACAGTAACTCCGTCATTGATTATTTTTCTATAACAGCATGCCCCCAAGGGTTTTATTCCTTACTTAATGACTACTAATGTATTTTCATTAATATGTAAAATATTACTAAAATATGTAATAAAATAAAATAATAAAATATGTAATTTTTTAAATCTTTTTTTTTTACACACTTTGAAATTTAGCAGCGTAATCGTTCAGCAAGTCAGATTTTAAAAAGGAAGTAATAACCTGTTGTTTTTTTTTTTAATAAATACATAACCATACATAAATTTAATTCATAGTGGAGCTACTTTTACATTTACAATTAATTAAATTTCTGCTACAATTCTGCATTTAAAATCTGGAAAGTAAATAGTGATTCCAGTGTTCAAGATGGCCGCCGACATAATGGTGGAGTTTTGTTCATGTTTATAGATTATAATAAGTCCCATGGTGTCCTAAATCACATCAGCAAGTCTGTGTAACATCACTGAAGAGGCTGATTATTTTTAGAGAAAAAGACTTCCCAATGCAACACTAAAGAAGCAGACGTCTGGGCTGATCGATTACATTTGGAGAAAGTTAATACTGTACTGGTACATTAATAGTTTAAAAAAACAGGAAGTCAGACCTTCTCTTCACCCAGTTGGATCATCTCCTGCCCCAGAGTCAGCAGCAGCACCTCGTCTCCTGCTTCGCTCTGCAGATACGAGTGATCCAGCATCAGCCTCAACACGCTGCTGATCAACGTCCCGGCGCCGTCGCTCAGGCTCACGTTACTGTCGTCTACTGTGGAGGCAGAAGAGTGTGTGAGAGTGTTAGCGCATGATAAGATACTCAGCGCAGCAGAGATTCAAACACAGGCAAAGATGTGAAGTGTTAAACTTCATACAAAACTTTATAATAAGACAAATGTGGGATTTAAACCCAGATTAAAAATCTACTTATTTAACCTGACCTAATTATAGTTCTTAGTTCTTTTATCTTATTAAATATATTTTAAAAAATTGGAAATTGGTGCAATTTTCATAGATTTACAGTTCATTCATTAATGACTGTAGATGGTTCATTAATGTGCGTATACACAGGTTTATATTAATAAGTTTCTTCTAATAAAAACGTGTTGTTATTTAGAAAACATAAAGGCATAATCATTGACATGGTGACGTTTTCTGTGAATAGATGTTTAACATTTACTGAAGGAGTCAGAGTTTATGTTATATATATGTTATTTGTCTTATTAACTTTAAGAGAGAGGAAAAACAGAGGGGGAATGACTGTTTATAGCTGCTATAATCCAAATAATAACAGGAACTAACTTGTCTCCTGGACGTTCCACAACATTAAAGGTAACGATAAACAGTTAAAGGTATAATGAGTCATAATTGTTGGTAAAAAAAAAGCTGTGTTATTTGTGTAAAAAATAATTACACCTATAACATAATCCATGGCAGGTTTATTTCACAGGACATTTTCACCGTTCCCAGTGCAAGGAATCTCTCATGCTAATGTGAAATACACTTCCTAAGACGCTTGGAGCCGTACTCACACAGCAAAGCCTGGCATGGCATCCTCATCACCTCTGACGGCTTGAGCGGAACCCCGTTGACGGTAGTTTTATTGTCCACCAGGGTGACGTTCAAGCTTATCTGAAATGGAAAAGGACCAGAGGATGCATTTGTATGTAGCTGTCAGCTTCCATCATTCCTAAAAAATATCACCATATCAGCTTTTTATTACCTAACTGCACAGAAAACGTGTGTATGAGTGGGCCCGGAGGCCCGGGAAAAAGCAGACAATGTCATTTTTGAAGTGTAGAAAAAAGTAACTAGTGATGTGTAGCAAGAGAAGGTTGAAAGAAAGAACACAAATTGATAAATAACTTACACAGCCAAATAATAGCCACGGAATGCTTCTAATTTTCCCTTCGTTTTTTGTCCAAATCATTGGATGCTCTTATAATGTAGAAATAAATCTAAGCTGGTAAACATTAGCTTAGTTAAGTAATTTCCTATCAACTGTCTAACACAGGGTTTAACACGAGGTAACAACTGCAACAAGTCAAACAGCCAATCAAAATACTTGTGGGCGGGATTACACCTGTCACCCCTCCCACTGTGTAACCGTGCAACACAGCGAGGGCTCGCTGTAATAAACAAGTCAACAGACTGCAGTGTTTCAGTCAGTAGATTTTAAGCTGAATGCCTAAAAGCATTCAGATATTCAGATGTAATGTGTGATGTGGCTTGTTGGTTACCTGCACGTTGTAGGTCAACTCGTCATTTTCACTAACTGCAGTCACGTTGATCAGGTTTTCCTGCGGATGCACACAATGAATTACACACACATACTTAATGCTACACAGAATGAGGCTGTTAATGACTTCCTTCTAGCCAGTAGATTCACACTTCTAATCAAAGAATACAAATCATTATTACAATTGACATCAAGATGTGTGATTGCCATTATGATGGATACTGCAATTTTTAGTCAGTCTCGTAGTATGATTCCTATTTTAACTCCTAGTATGTTTCCCAATATAATTCCCAGTATGGTTCCAAGTATGATTCCTGATATGACACTCAGAACAGATTCCTAATAGGATTCCCAGTAGGAATTCTTATATGACTCCCAGTATGATTCCTGATACAACTCCCAGTATGATTCCTAATGTGACTCCCAGTATGTTTCCTAATGTGACTCCCAGTATGATTCCTGATACGACTCCCAGAATAGATTCCTAATAGGATTCCTAGTAGGAATTCTTATATGACTCCCAGTATGATTCCTGATACGACTCCCTGTATGATTCCTGATACGACTCCCTGTATGATTCCTGATACGACTCCCAGTATGATTCCTGATACGACTCCCAGTATGATTCCTGATACGACTCCCAGTATGATTCCTAATGTGACTCCCAGTATGATTCCTAATGTGACTCCCAGTATGATTCCTAATGTGACTCCCAGTATGATTCCTGATACGACTCCCTGTATGATTCCTGATACAACTCCCAGAATAGATTCCTAATAGGATTCCCAGTATGATTCCTGATTTGACTCCAGGTATGATTCCTAATATGCAGCTTTATCATCATTCGACTGAACTTGGAAGTGAGAAGTTCCTCCATTACTACTTACTGCATCTTCTATTTTATCATCTACTGATCCTGTTCAGTTGTTCATATTACACAAGAGCATATAAACAGGGTCTAAATTTAGATTTTGAGCAGTGGAGTCAGGAAATAATTTTCCTACCCGTTTTCCATAAGTCCCGCCTCCTGTTGTATGATTGGCTACTACTGCATCTTCATCGTCTATGTCTATTTTATTTATTAAAGCTGTGTTCGAGCTACCAGCCAATCATAATCCAGGGGGCGGGACTTGTCCAAATGCGGGTGTGGAATAAAATAATATATAATAATAATAATAAAAATAATAATAATAAATAACGAAAGTGAGCTAGCTAGTAACCAACACAGACACGTTTCCTGAAATGATAGATATAAATGATACTTATAAACCTCCCTATTAACTAACAAACAAATTAATCGAAACATAGCTAGTGTAATCGCGACATGAACTAGTGAAGCTAGTCAGCAGCTAGCAATGTTCGCTAGCTGATTCAGGAACCACGGTTATCTCGCGGATATTAGCCTTTTCAACCATTTTAATACCCTTACCGTGCCAAACTGTCGCGTTTCTGTCGAAGCACAGACCAAAAGTGAAGAAATAATTAATACAAATATTCCCCAGGACGACGCCATCACTGCTAACAAAACACGAACGCCTCCTTCTTCTTTTAGGAAGCTAACCGCTGAAATGCGCTTTACTGCCCCCCAGTGGAGAGAAGAGCGCACTACACATACATACATATACACACACACACACACAATAAAATATTGGTCAATGATGAAGTTGAAGTGGTGAAATCCTTTTTGACCAAGGTTTACCAAAAGCCTTTATACAATCCTAGACATAAACATTGTCAAACATTGTTATAAAGCAGGAGCTCTGTCCTTTCAATGAATAATTATTGACAGGGGTTTTCACGCCATGCCGTAGCAGCTGCTGGTGTGAAAGATAAAAAAAAAAAAAAAAAACGCACTGCATTACAGCAGTAAAAACTCTCATACTAGCTGGCTGACCAGGGTGGTTGTAAAATATGAATGGATGCGAGATGTCAGTGAAAGCCGAGGGCTAATATGATGCAGTGTAACTGATGAACTCCGAATCGTCCCACTTTCTCCTCCTCTGCAGTGTAGACCATCATGTGCTTGTGATTTACACTCCATCAATACATCACCTCACACCTCTTTCATCCCACTAAACTCTGGGGAATGGGCAGAAAAAAAGATGAAAGAGAAAGAGTTCCTGAGTCTGGTATATCAGCTGGTCCATCTCTCTCATCTTTCTCCCTCCTTTGCCTTTTGTTCTTTCTTTCTCTTTTTCTCTGTAGACTCAATAATGGCTGGCCAGGACCAAAGGTTCTTGCCCAATTACACAGCAGTTGCAGGACAATCGAGAGGAACGAGACGCTTAGCAGAGGCTTATGTAAGAACTCACCAGGGGCAGGATTCTGCTCTTTCAGTCTATACAATGATTGTGCATCTTTTTCAGTTATGGTGAGAGAGAGCACAACACTGGCACCATTAGCAACAATTAAAAAAAAATCCCAAATGGGATATCAAACAGTAGCTTTGCTTTTTACACTGAAATTGCAGTATCCATTCTCTCAGTCACCACAGACTCTCTGAAGACATCCAGAGGTGTCCATTTTTTGGCCAGCCTGGTCTGACTTAAATGCATACTCAGGAATGTTTAACACATGTTTCCTCACAGAAAACTTTTTAAAATCCGTTTGATTGATACAAAGAAGGCTGCACATCCTTAAAGCTCTGAGTGTCTACTTTCATATGAGCCAATAACCACTACTGTGGAATGTAACATCACAAATAAATTCAGTGCTGAACACGGACAACACCAAAAACAGGCGGACATTCCATTTTTTGGCCTCTGGTAAAAAGAGTTAAATAAACAGCATGTTTTACTTTAGCATTGTCCCTAACCAGGTAATATTTACATTGTTGCTGGAGTGTTCTATCATTTGTCGTGCTGTTCCTGTCCTGTCTGAAGGTTTTAATTTGTAAGTAGATACTGCATTAAAAAACTGGTTTTAGGTTGTGCAATTAACAGGAATTTTTTGATACCAGTCCCCCTCAGCATATGGCACCTAGCATTGTGGATTCCTGGACTTGTTTTGCCAAGCTTGGCTAGCTTTGGTAAGTTTTTGCATTTGGTTAGATATGTGCTTTTACTGGGCTCTTTAATGCTAGGCACCTTAGATTGAAAATATTTTTCAAAACCTCATGGTAATTAGATGACTATTGTTTGCAACGCTTTGTCCAATTAAAATAACACTGCTAAACTGAAAGGTCATTTGACCCCCTCCAACTAAAGCAATGTTGTAAAGTGCTCAGAATAACTCAGCGTGCTATATTTCGCATTTGGCTAGCAGACAACAGATGTCTGTGATGGGACAGTAAACAAGTCTATTTGTTGAAAATTCTGCCAGAAATTACTATCCATTATTATTATCCATGCTGAGGAGCAGGGAGAGGCATTATAGGTGCTTATGACAGCCCATATCTGATAGGCCTGGTTGCACCTTAATTATACTGAAAGTCTTAGCTTTGGAAGATATTTGTTTTTAGGCCTTGAAGAACAGGGTCCTTTTGAGGACATAACACACATCACACTAGGGTTAAGACATTAACACTAGTACAACAGACATGTTCATTTTTGACCTGTTGTAATTTTGTGATGTAATTGCTTTGAGGAAATAAAACACATCCCTGAATTTTATTGAATTAATGGTTATTTTAGTCTAATATTAATTACATTATATATCATAATATTGAGAAGTACACACTGGTTCTGAGTATTTCTATCTCATGAGACCTTTTCTTATATTCTGACCTTTTAATGGCTTTGTGTATTGCTAATATATTTATTTGATTTTCACTACTGCTCCTACACATAATCATGATACTGTTTAATTTTATATACATTCACTGTTCTTACTGAATTTGTTATCAGTTGAATAATATCTATGCTGACAGTGGTCTTATGTTGATGAAAACATTTATTTCAGAAACGAGAACTGTAAGAAATAAAGATTTCTGCAAAACAAAATCAGGTATTCCCTCGCTGACTGGTTGATATGCGGTTTTTGTTCACTTTGCGTACTTTTGCCAACAGATTTATCCTGCAACTTGCAGGGTACTTACAAAAATATAAGCAGGGAGCTCTTATAGTTATGAATCCAGATTTTTAATGTACACATTTTGTTACATATGTACATGTTTTGACATGTGCTCAGATGTATGTGTATGCCAAAAAAGCCAAAAAAGCTGATGCAAATATCAGTTACTTCAGTTATCCAAAAAATACGCAAGCATGCACATAACTAGTACTAATGTAGATATGTAGTCTGGGTCTTGTGTAATTCAGTGGCATTGAATCCCTCAGCAACTCTGGGGGACGTGGCATCACTTGTAATTGTCTTTGGGTGAAGGCACATGGCTAACGATCCATTTTAAATACCTAGCTATGTATTGGCTTGGAGTCTGACCTGATCCTCCGTCATGCCAGGTGAAAATTCCACCACTAAACCAACAATGCTTACACTTCTGAGACTGTTGTCTTCAAGTAAGTATATTGCCACAATAGCAATTTCCACAGTATAACTGGACTCTGGATTATATTTAGGAAGTAACCCTGCCAGTTCATATTTTAATGTTTTTTACTTCTGTCCTCTACTTGACCCTGTTTATTTCCTCAGCATAACGGTAGCATGGAGTATATATATTTGTAAGGCATACATGCCGCTTCGTATTTTTGTGGGCTTTGCTTCTGTCCTCTACTTGAACCTGTTTATTTTTTGTCTGCTGC
>CM040483.1:4946810-4963068 GCA_022758105.1 Pangasianodon gigas
TGTCCTCCAAAGCTGGAGATGTTCTCCTCTCCTCAGCTCCTCTGCCTGAGTGAGTTGAGCTGCACTGTGTGTGTTTTAAACCGTGGTTATGTGCCGTTAGTGCGGTTAGGAGCTTTTCCCTCGCTCTGTTCACTGCTGAGTCAAATTAGCCACATTAGCTGCATTTCCCACATTTCCTGTATTTTTCTCACTATATAAGAAGTAATAAGCTTAAAGAAGGAGTTCGTCTGAATCCAGTGTGTGAAAATGGCCCCGTTAGACACCACTGCACTGACAAGGCTCTAAATTAGGGCTCATTAAGGCGGTACACAAGGTAGGGCTGGGAGTCGATTCCAAAAAGAATCGATTCCTCGATTCCAGGTATTTGGGAATCGAGAGTCGACTCTGAAGCTTTGGAGTCGATTCTACAGAGTGTCGTTGGACGCTCATGGAGTGGAGAATCGTGTTGAATGGAATCGACTCTTGGAATCGATTCCCATCTCTTGGAAGTAGGACGTTTTACAGCCAAAAACGTTACCCACTGGACAGTGGCTACATCAGATCAGTGATTCTGATGAGTTCACAAATTAAATAAATTTGAAAATGGTTAATTAATTAATTAAATAAATAAAAACCATACCAACAATTTTACTATAAAAGTTTTAACTTTCATAAAGACTCCGGTTTCCTCCCACAATCCAAAGACATGCAGTGTAGGCTGATTGGCATTTCCAAATTGTTCATAGTGTGTGTGTGTGATTGTGCCTTGCAATGAGTTGGTGCCCTGTCCAGGGTGAACCCCCGCCTCGTGCCCCGAGTCCCCTGGGATAGATTCCAGACTCCCCCATGACCCTGTGTAGGAAAAGCGGTACAGAAGATGGATGGATGTATAGAACTTTCATAAAGTTTCCTCATTGCCATTCGCAGTGTAATGTGGTACCAGTGCAGTATCTTTTTCAACTAATTGTTCAACTAACTAATGTTTTAATCTTTTTCTCCTTTCAGAGTGATTATACAAATGCTACAATGTCTTCTGGTGGAACTTCACCACAAATCCAGCCTTGCCACATTTTTGGTGTGGGCAAAGGAGTGAGGAACAACTTACTCTTTCCGGATGAGGAAACAGTGATTTTCCCAAGTGGAAACCATTGTGTCCGCTACCATGTCCATCAGCGATGGACCAAGTTCATTCACGGTAAGCCTGCTGAGAGCTTCACTTTCTGTAGGGCCTTTTTAGAAATAACCTAAACATTTAACCAATACACTGACAGAAAAATAGGTACTACACAGATACATATTTCTTCCCCAAAGTACAGTGTAAATTTACCCTCAAATGTACAGTTCTTTAGAGTTGGGTTCAAAACGTTGCACACACTTAGGACAAAATGAAAAAGAAATACATTTCAATTAGGGAACATACTAAGATTGTACTGTAATAATTATAATAATATTAGATTTTTAATCTCCATTGATATATTCACTTTATAACTGCATCCAGCCTTATTTTTAGTTTGAGCAGCCTTTGGATCTTTACAGTAGAAACAGTCCCCCTACTCAAACGTTACTCTACTCACCCAACAGACGCAAAGGGAAGCAATGGCATGCAGGCCCTGGCTTTAAGCCCCGACCGGCGCTACCTGGCCATATCAGAGAGCGGTAAATGGGGCACCATCACCATCTTTGACCTAGAGGATGAGAAGTGCTGCAAGAGATGGGTTCTGAAGGGCAGCGAATTCGGCGTGCAGGAGTTCATCTGCATGGCATTTTCTGCTGACTCAAAATACCTGCTGGGCCAGGCTGGAGGACCCACATGGACCCTCTTCTACTGGCAGTGGGAGGAAAAGGAGCTCATCGCTACTGTGAAGACCACGAAGGATAACCTTATCAGTCAGGTAAAAATTCTGAATGTCTTTTTGTTGTAAGCGAAGGCAAGTGGACTTTGAAATACTGAAGACATTTCTCCATCCAAAACATGCGTACAACTATCCAGAAAATAAAAATTCCAGTTTATCCATTTTTATTTACTCAATCATGAATTGCTGGTGTGTACCGGAAAGGAAAAAGTTTAGATCATGGTCATGAACCTGCTACACTATCTGGTCCACCCTCATTCATTCATCACCGGTAGCCGATATATCCTGGTCAGGGTTCTTGTGGATCCGGAGCCTATATAGGTAGCTTTGTAGTTCATGACATTAAGCTGCATTCCTGTGCACACTGTGACAGTGTGCTGAGCCAAATGGGGTGCTTCTGATGTATACTAATATGTCCCCTTTCCCCCCCTTTTTAGCCTCAGACATAATAACCGTTTCACATCTGTGTTTTAAGAGTGTATACTGAGTGTTCTCTTTTCTCAATCCCAGGTCAGCTTTAACCCTCAGGATGACACGCAGATCTGCGTGAGCGGAAAAGGAGTCTTCAAGATCTTCGAATTGAAGAACGGCTTCCTGAGACAGGCCAACTCATATAAGATGGAGCACGAGGACGTCCTGTGCCACACGTGGATGTCTGGGGACTGCATCATCGCAGGAACCGAAGCGGGGAAACTGCTAATGTTGAAGTCCAGACACCTGCACAAGCTGGGGAGACCATATGAGAGGTAACACTACAGAGAGAGATGCAGAGAACCTCTCCAACACCTCCTTGCTTTTTCTGATGATCTGTTTTATCGTTGTAATGCTTGTGTCATCCTACAGTGTACAATTTAATTTTTACCGGATTTTCCCAAATCTCCGTTCCACATTCTCTCCCTCCACAGGCAAACGGAGGAGAGGGACTCGTCTTCATCTCCGGCCGTACCAGCATCTGTCACTGCCATCACGCGGTATTCTAAAGGCTTTGCCTGTTCAGCTGGCCTGGGTTTAGTTTGTCTCTATGAGAAAACTAAGGAGAAAGACAACTACAGGAAGACCGCGGAAATAAGAGTGAGTAATTCATATTTAATATTCGGCAGAAGCTTTTATGCAAGGCAGTGCTGGGATTTGAAACAATAACGTTCTGCAGAACTTGCCTGAACTTTGACCATAATTCATTTTGTGTGAAACAAAAGGATATTTCAACTCTGTAGCACAAGAGCAGAGAGAGGATAGTGGTGAACTTGTATAATCAAGATATCTGATATGCTAGTAGTGTAAAAGCATGTGATGTATACTCTAAAGTACAGTTCTACAGGCTTGATATTCTGACACTCTGTACATCTGTTGTTTGCAACTCATTGTGAGGCTGAACGTCAATGTGTTTAAGCACTAAGAACTGTTTTCCTCTGATCTGCAGATTCCTGCGGACCCATACAGCAATCAGCCACGTCAGGCGATTGCCACAATGTGCATTAGTCCAGCAGAGGAGACGCTGGCCATCAGCACAGACCGAGGCCAACTCTACCACATCAGCCTCACCTCGACTGAGATTAGCGAGGTAACAGAGCAACAAGCGGTGTGATGAGTATACAGTAATAAAGAAAGCCATTAATTTGAAAATGTACTGACTTCTGCTTCTCCATTGCTTCTTTTTTCAGAGCAGGGAGGCCCAGTTCGAATTCCTGTCTCACTCGCTTCACTCGAAGAGCATCACCGGTCTGTCCATCTGCAAGTCGAAACCCCTCATCGCCACCTGCTCGAAGGACTGCACCGTGCACATCTGGAACTACAGGACCAAGTAGGAGCTGTTAATTTTTTTCTTTACACAGCGCCTTTCTCAAACTGAAGGTCACTTAACAAAAGCCAACAACAATCGCAAGCAATAGACAAAAAAAGAAAATAAGACTAGTTAGGTAAAAAGTGTATTATTTTATTCTTACATCATCTGGCTGGAAAATCTTACTTCATTGGACACTACTTAGTCCTAAGAGAATACGGACATCCTGAGGCTTAACTAGAGGAAAAAAAACATTTGTTTTGCGTCAAATTAATCTCCTTTATTTATTACTTGAGAGCAATACTAAAAATTTTGGTACTCGTCAGTAGTGAAATGAGTAATGCATTGGTCATTGGTATTGATCAATCAGCATAATGATCATCAGACATGGTTACTGAAATGTCAATAGTGCTAATTTACTGTGACAGATTTCTGACTGTATGGAGGTGTCATGTTTTTTTTCTATGCAGCTCTCTGGAACAGTTTAAGCTGTTTGATGAGGAGCCGCTCTGCGTGTCGATGCACCCGAATGGCCTCTCCATCCTGGTGGGCTTCTCCACTGAAGTCTGCCTCATGAACCTGTTAACTAACAACATCCGCACTGTCCAGACGTTCGCCACAAGCAACTGCACTGAGGTGGGTCCTCACTGACATGACCTTAATGTTATAAAGTTTTGTCTGGGTGGAGTTGGTTTGAGATATGGGACATATCAAAACTCTAAAATCCTGAAATCTACATTTATAGCTCAACAAGACTTACACTGTAAGGTTACTTCAAATTTACATTATTGAAATTCTGAGACATTTAGAAAGAGGATTTTTTTAAAAATGATCAAATGCAGATAGATTGTTATTGTGCTGTAAGCTCAGATACTGTTTTGTTTTGTTTCTTATTAAGCAATTTCTTATTCTTATCAAATGAATAATAAATGGTCAGTAACTCAGTAGAGAAAGACATTTTGTAATCATATATACTTTTCAATACATTTTACTTTGCTGAATGTATTCTCTAAGATCTAAAATACATATTTAAATTTTTGAAAATATTTTACTATTGAAACTTTGTAAAACCTTTGACAATATTAAAATACATTTGAACATATAATACATGTTTCTGTGCAACCACACAAACGTAGACACAGTCTGCTAGCTGTAATATTTAATGCTAATGTTATCTGGACAGAGTACCTGAGATTTTATGATTGCTTGGGTATAAAGCGGTAAAGGGACAAATCCAAACAACGAGTCCCAGTGAATTCCATAGACGATTCCTCCTCATATAACTACCTGTGTTTAGCTCCAACTCAACCGCAGTTGGTGCTCAAAAATGGAAGAAAAGACTCTCTTGTATTTTTCTGGCTTTATTGATTGTCTATATAATGGTTGGATTTCATATTTCAAATTTGTGTGTTGTTTGTCCAGAAACTATGTATAGAATTAGCGAGGAAAATAAAGCATGTGTGTGTCCACAGTGTGTGTTCAACCACGATGGCAACATGTTCGCCGCCGTCAACAAAAATGTGATACACATTTACAATATCAGAACAGGCGAGAAACTGGACCTGAACGGCCACCGTAAGAAGGTCAGTACAAATTGTGTTTCACAAGGCGTGCCCTTGGAAATGTGGGTGTGTCACTGAGTCCTGTTATACAAGACATGTGCGTTATATGTGCAGGTATTTTCACATATTTTGTTTACAGTTAATATGAGCTAACCTGACAGTTCATAACCTTCATAATGTCCAGTGCTTGCTGACAGGCTGACAAACTAACTTGATTTAGGATTTCTGACAGGAATTTTAGGTTGCATTCACATAGCTGGGCGATAAGGCCAAAGACTTGTTTTGTATGTCACCATATCCTTCGATATATTTATTTTTCAATAATTATTATATGTATATGTTCAATCTGAATAGTACTTTGAGCCCATATTATACAACGTTTTTGAACACTAAAATTTATAATTCCAAATATACCTATGAACAAAAACAATTACAAAATAATGAATACCAATAATATATATATTTTTTAAATATTTGAAATATAATTAAGACCATTAATAAATATTCATGATTCCCTGTTCTGACCCTTCAGGTGCAGACGGTGAAGTGGAGCAACGATGACCGTCGTCTGGTGTCATGTGGGATAGACGGCGCCGTATACGTGTGGAACACTCTGACCGGCGACTACGAGAATAGGAATGAGACTAAATGTAGCTACACAGATGTGACGTTCTCGCCTAACACCGGCAGCGTCCTCGCTGTAGACCACTTCAGTCTTAAAGAGATTCATAATGAAAGGGCAAGTCCAAAAAAAACCATCATACTCTATGATTGCTTTGACTCTGAGAAAGGTGGATTAAGTTACAATCACAGCAGCTCAGCTGCACAACACATAATGAACAAGCTCTTTATCCACAGATTCAATACAAGGTTAGAGCAAAACACGACAGGATTTACAAGAGTTTCTGTGTATTTAACGATCATTTCAATTTAATTTTATTTATATAGCGCTTTTAACAATGGACATTGTCACAAAGCAGCTTTTTTAATCACCGTGCTCTGATCTTGGTTTTTGCACTGTGGTCCTGAAGACTTGATATTTTGTTCCGCTCTATATGTGTATGGACAGAATGACGAGGTTTACTTGATTTGTATGTGTTTTTTGTTTGCATTTAGATCCGATGGGAAATGGCCTCAGATGGTGTGACCTACACGGCCATCTCCATGACTCGTTCAGGCCAAACAGTCTTCGTTGGAACCGCTGCTGGTACTGTTAGGGTCATCGAATACCCTTTTGGAAAGGAGACAACCTGGACAGAACATCTGGCTCATTCTGGTCCCATCACCAAAGTACGTGTCTGTTCTATAGGAGTGATGATATGCCAAAATAAAGAAAACAGAAATAGCTATATTATACTATTATGGAGTTAATGTCCAAAGAAGCATATATATGATATCAGAAAATAACAGCCAAGCAAGCGGCAATGAACACAATGAGTCTATTTTCTTGGCTGTGTGTGCTTCCTCCTGACTGAGTGAGTTATTTAACTAATGATGGTTATATCTGTTCTTGTTGCTTTAATGAACATTTCCATTCTCTCCAATTCAACGTTATTTCTTTCATCGTTTGCACAGATGGTCGTCACACCTGGTGATCAGTATCTGCTGACTGCCTCAGAGGACGGCACCCTCCTCATCTGGACGATCACTGGCCAGGAGGGACGGACGATGGAGATGGTAAAAGAAATAGATTACACTGAGGAGGTCCTCTGTACAAAGGTGTATCTGGATGAAAAGGTAAATATGACCATGCAATGAGCTATGTAATCTTTGAAACTGATGGAATGATGTTTCACTTACAGTAGTACCTTTCACATTGGTGCAGTGGGGTGCAATGCCGCCTCACAGCTCCAGTCCTGAGGCCAGGTTACTGTCTGTGTGGAGTTTTGCATGTTCTCATTCATTACTATAGAAACCATACTGTATTAGAACGAGTGCATTAACAGACACCTGTGATTTGCTTTGAAACATACAGTACAGTACTACACTACTGCACTAGCCATACTGTTAAAACTGCACTGTGGAACCTTGCATGCTCGGTTCTCTACTTAGCAATGGCTGTTCCACTGACCCAGGCCATCTCTTCATATTTTATAGTGATACAGCTCCAGGATAAAACACTCAAAGTGTCATCCTAAACTTTGCATTGATGTCCAGCCTCTGATATTTTTCTGTGTTAAATTTCTGTCATCATCCAGGACCAGACTATACATGAGCTCAAGTCCCACATCAAGGGTCTGAAGGTGGAGCATGAATACAAGCTGAATGTGAAGGACATGGACTGCAACAAGAAGATGAACAACATTACTCAGAATTACCTCCAGCAGATAGAGGCTCTGAAAGACCAAATCCAGGTCAGGACTTGAGATCTCAGCTGATAATTTATCTGTAGTTCCTCATTAGTGAGACTAGGACAGTAGATAATGATAAATTATTAGGTTGATTTCACACATTAGGCATCACAACAAGCGTGAAAATATTCAGATAAGCTCTGTTTCAAGTCATGTACTTTGTGCAGTGTTAGTGTGTGTAGTGTGTTCACACTGAGTGGGGAGCACCACTACATAAATTACAGATTAGTAACAGATAGTTTATCATGAACATTGTGTGCTTATCGAGTTATTTAAGACAGCCATATAATTTTCAGATGAAGATTTCTTAAATTGATTTGTCTCTGATTTTTTTTGTATTCTTGAGTAACAGGTGACAAATGAGTACAAAGTTATATTACATATTGCGGAATAATTCAGTGAAAATGGTATATATCTCACTATAGGTGCTGACTACTGAGAAGGAGAATCAGAGGGTCTCTCACCAGAATGCTCTGACCGAGATGAAGGAAAAACACTCCAAAGAGCTGAAGGATAAGGGTAAATACACTCACTACAGTATATGTCAACATTGTCTCAATACAGAATGGCTTGTTTATACTTTAACATAGAGTTTGGGTTTTAAGGTTCACCTGAAATTGCACTTGAAAGCTCAGCTGCATTAGAAAAATTTATTATAAAAATATAACCATTTATTTCTCAGACAGAAATGCGCTTGCGCTTCAGTGTATCTAATGAGCTGCAAGCATGTTTTTTAAATTTTCTAGACTACTCCTTCCTGTACTACACAAGTACACGATTTAAAATGCATGGCTAATTTTGTTCCTAGACCTGAGCTACAGCGGGAGGATGATTTTGGAGTACGATAAGTACCGTGAGTTGGAGCAGAAAATGCAGAAGATGCAACAGAAGCATGAGAAGAACCTGCACGAAGCTGAGGACAGCCACCTCCATGCTATGGAGGACAGGAAACAGGCTTATGAAGCCAGGCTGCAGGAGGTGAGGAAGCTATACTACTGAAGCTCTCACTGTTGGCATGGATGCTCCTGTTTTGCTCATTTGTTCCTGATCTGGCTCTGCTCCAGACCACGGGGGATCATTATTGTTATCTAGCTAGCTTAGTCTTTGTTTCATTTTGTCTTGTGTTTCAGAAGTCCTGCATGTGTCAGTGCTGAATCTTGTTTTTGAGTTCCAGTCCCCCAGTTCCTTTCACTAGCATTCTTACTAGTTTTTCTGGTATTAACATTTTAGTGCCCAATTTGACACATAATGCACTAGATAGGGTGCCTACACTAAGCTGAGGTGCAGTAACCATTAATATTTAAGGAATTGTTGACTTTATTGTACCCTCAAAATCCTATTAGACATACTAAGATATACTTGTTGCATGTGTGGACCAGCTCTGTTAATAAAGTCCACTATGTGGGGAATTGGGATTCATTTTCAGTCCAACCTTGGGATTAGTACTTTTGGAGTTTACATTGTAGTGTGCATTTCCTTGTCCATCTCCACTCTACAGCTACAGGCCAAGTTGGAGTGGGAAGTGAAGAACTCTGAGGAGAAGCAGATGAAGATTAAGGACAATGCTGAATCTGAGCTCATGGAAATCTGCCACGACTACGACCACGATCTCCAGGTGGAGAGGGAGACCAAGCTGAGAGTCCAGTGTGATATGAAACTCATGGAGAGGAAGGTGCATGTTTTGGGATTTTTTTCCAATCAGTGTAGCTTTTTACATCAGGTGCATGTGAGAAACGCTAAACAATGAACCACAAAGTGTCATTTTCTACATTTTTACCACTTGCTATGCATAGAAATGTGTACAAAGTAAACACCTGATGCATTTTAAAATCCTTGTGAACACCAGCACTGTCAATCATGATGTAATTTGACACACCCACATAACGTAAGTAATATGTGCATGTGTTTGTTTTAAGATATCACGGTACTGGACAATGAAACGCGAGATAAATGATCAGGGGTTTAAGATCTGTAAGCTGGAGGAGGAGGTGAAGAACCTGAGGGACCAACTCAAGAATGCGACAAACAACATCGAGGATCTGACAAAGGAGATGGAGGAGCAAAGCAAGACCATCAGTGACCGGGTGAAGCTCATGCTAAAACTACAAGTGCTTTTTGGCAAACATTCAGTTATTCTCACTTTATAGCATGTTTTTGGCATAATTCTCTGTTTATGTTGCAATATAATACATATTTGTGTGTGTTATAAATTTAGAATAAGATATCTGTACAACTCAGTACCCTGGTTTTCAGTACTCCATTGTATAAGCTAAAACATGGTGATCAGATTCAGGTGGATGTTAGACTTTCCGTAAACAAGGTCTTTCGCACTTATTCTTCTCCAAAAAGAAAAGCCACCAATGTTTTAAAAAATCTTGTTGCCTATTTTAGGGAACACATGAGAATAACATTATATTTAGATATTATTATCTATTCTGGTATAACTTATATAACAGTATATACATTATGCAGCAATTTGGTCACACCCCTAGTTTTCAGTAACTAATTGCTAAAGGTCTTTGATTTATAAAAAATATTGAATAAGTCAACCATTAAGAAATTAAAACAGATTGACCTTATACAGTTCTGTCCCTTCAGGAACGCTACATTGAAGAGCTCCACGAAACAATTGAAAAGCAGGAGATGAGCTTAGAACAGAAGCAGGAAGAATTGGTCAAGATGATCTTGGAGAGTAAAAAGCATGAAGAAGAAAGTAAGCTGAAGAGCGACAAAGAAAGGAGTGAAGTCGAGCGACTTGAGAAAGAAGTGCAGGAGAATAAAGAGACGTTCAAAGAGGTGAGGAGTTTAATAGTATGACACTATGTCAGATTTACATACAGCAAATGACTGGTACTAATATTACTATTCTACTGGTACTACTAGCACTATTAGATTTTGTCAAAAACTATTTTTTTGCTACTCCTCCTACAAATTTTGTCCAATCATCACCAGATTTGGCATACGTCATCTTCAGAGTAAGCCTCACAAAACCTATTAAAGGAATGTTGATATTCCAAATGGTTTGCCTGTACCTTCACCAAATTTGGCTCACATCATCTTGAGGCCTGTCTAAACAAAAGTTAGCAAAGGAACTCTGATATTCAAAACTGTTCTCCCATAAGGGACTGGCAAATGCATGAAATTACAAATCATTCTTGAATCCCTTTGCCTGTAGTTATGGCTCTGCTTTCCTGTGATTGCTTATGCAACAATTGTAGCGCTTCTGCGAGTGTGCCTGATGACTGAGTCTGGGTGCTTGGCCCCCGAAAATGCTGCTTGCAGCTTTAATTGTTATTATTATTATTATTATTGTTATTATTATTATTATTATGATTTATGACAAGCTGATCAGAGGATGTTGTTATTTTAGATTGCTGCTGATGTGGTGCGAGTCAAGAAGAAGAATGAGGAGATCATTGGTGGCCTGAAAGAGAAGCTGAAATCAAAGGACAAAGCCTTGCTTACAGAGAGGCATAGGGTGTGTTTCACCACAATATGCTTTGTTTATGATTAATAATTTCTTTGGTAATTTCTTAGAGTTCTTAGAATGTTTCCAGGAATGTTTCTGCTGCTATTCCAGTGCCAGGATTCGCATTATATAAGCACTAAAGTTTTACCACAGGTAACATTGATTGTAATGTCTTTGTTTCTACAGATCAGAACTGTAAATGTCCTTGTGCAAAGGATGAAGGGCGACATCCAAAACTGTGCACGCTTCATCCAGGAGCCAAAGAAGCTGAAGGAGAGCTTCAGCGAGCTCCATGCACGCTATGTCCATAAACCAGATGTGAGAATAATACACATATATACACATACACACACATGTATACACTGACACGAACACACACACAGAGTACACAGTCTAGTAAGCTTATACCTGACTGAGTGTGATTGACTGCACTAGGTGACAATCGAAGTGGATGCTGAGGTCATGCAAGAGCACACCATGCAGATGGAGCACTTCCAGAAGATCTTGGACTCTCAGAAGACAAGGCAGGCTAAGGTGATCAAGCATGAGAAAGCGAGATACTCCAAGATCGTGAAGGTAAGGAGGATTTCTTATCAACGTTTGTGCCTGATTCAAGTTTTTAAAGTGTGAAGCATCTCAGGGATCTGGCTTGTCTGTCACTCACTCATGCTTAATAGACAGATAGCTTGTCGCATAAAGTCGCATTTATCTAGTTTTTTCATCATGAGATTACCATAAACCAAACCATAAACTAAAATTGTTAAACCTATTTGTAGACTTTTTTTAAATTATTTTTTTTTACTAATTTCAAGCTTTAATTTTTCATGTTCTATTGGCTTCTTTCTAGAAATAAATGCTTAAAATTAGCAAAATTACCTGCCAACAGAATAAGACTAAGCTTAGAATTAGTAAAAACATATAGAAATAGATACACTTTGACATGTTTTTGCATGTGCACAGGAGAGTGGCTTTCTGATTGAACAGCTTAAGGAGCAGAAACTAAGCCACCAGCAGCTGCTGATCAGCCTCAAAAAGAACAATGTCCAATGTGTCAAGAGTAAGTAACAAAGGAGAGACAAGTATCTTTTATTATACACTTTTTATCATTGTAGAAAGTAGCTTTGTGGTCAATTCAGCATGTGGACATTCAGCATGTGGAGTTATATGAAAAATGTGTTAAAATATATAACATACGTACAGTTAAAACACCTCAGGCTCATAATAAGAAAAACTAGATAAAAATAATATATTAGATGCATGAGCATTCAGCTCTAAGTATTTTATAATAGCCTTCTCGGTATCTGGTTTTAAACCCTATTAAAATGATGATGTAAAGAGGACAGTATTCATTTTAATTTAATTTGAATTTTATTAGAGCGTCATGCACAACACTTTCCAGTCATTTTTGAAATCATGTACAGTGAGGTACAGCATTCTGGACATGCCTAAAATGTCTTCACCTGGTTTAAAGCACTCAAAAAGCATATTTTTGCACTTTGTTTTTATTTCAGCTGCAGCATCCTCTGCGATCTTACTGGATGAGTCCAGGCCAGTGGTCCAGCTTCAGCGCCCAGTAAACCAGAGGCTAAAGAGGAATCTCCTGGATAAGAGACAAAGCCAAATCTTTGCACTGCAGAGTTCATCAGGCCATGACAAATTACCACCCATTATCACCACCAAGAAGACCAGATGATTGCCAGGGAAGTGTCAAACACTTGGATGTAGTCTAGTGTGGGGGCGCATGCAAGCCGAAGTCTGAAAGCTTTCCAGGAAACTGTTCACCAAGTGCCCATCCTTGGGTCCATCCTTGTCCTACTTTGGCAAGTAGGGGTGGGGGGGTATGGGGGGGTTTGGACACTGAGCTATCAGCAGGGCTCCGCTAAAGGCTATGAGTCGTAATAACCTGGCCTCCCTTGACACGATCAACTCCAGATTCGAGCAATGTGTCTCAGGAGGGCTCTGCTAAAGGGCAAGAGCCATAATGACCCGGCCTTCCTTGACGCTATCAGGTCCAGAGTCGAGCAATGTGGCTCAGCTACTGGTTTGTCCTCCATCTGGAAGACTCCTAGATGTAGCCACAAAAAAGGATGTATGCATCCTTGTGCTCCTCAAAGCCCTGAAGTGTTTTTTGGGCTCTTTGTTGAGCAAGCAATCCGATTAGGTTGGGACAGGGTGGACGCCGAACTGGGGTCTAAGTCACCAGTTGGCTGCCCTGAATTGGCATTGCCATAGTTTCCAATTTGGCGTAAGAAGCCTCTGAGGACTCCTAGAAGATAAACACCGAGGCATTAGGTGTACACATGGTGGCCGTCCTCTTTCTCCAGCCTTGCTAACTAGTGGTGCTATTAGCTAGTACAGGCGTGCCAGCCAGTGGGGGGCTGTGAAAAACAGGGGGGAGTAATGGAGGGACAAACATTCCAGGCCTGGTAAAGCCAGTAGCTCAGGTGGGTGTGAGGGAAGCTGAGGGAAACACGCTCTTTTGTCCTGTGAACTGGAGTGAGCCGCTGGCCTGTACCAGATATTAATAAGAGAGATTGCTGTGGATGGTTCCATGTGGATACCGTTTCACTTCAAATCGGTGAGGCGGTGAACAGAGGAACAAGGGTAATGGATGTACACATGGTGCAGCACAAGGTGAATTAGAGAAAAGGAAAGACTTTGTGGGAGGTCTCAGCATTAGAGGATATCCAGGTGTTTGACACTACCCCTGCCCATCAGAAGGAATGAAATAAAAGCAAGTCTGATATTAAATCTACTAACTGTCATCATTTAAGTCCTGGTGCATGTAGAAACAACTGAAATCGACAGAGCACACAGAATACTGAACTGATGCCAAGTAAATTATTTGATAATGATACTATGATGTCATTGATACTATGAGATATTTTTGTGTACCATTTCCACCTTTTTTTGTAGACCAGAACGAATCGTCATGTTGCAGCTCTGTGCTTTGGTTCAATTTACTTTTGTTATGAAAAGGAAAGGTTTATTATGGTTTCATATGACTTGAGCACTATAATTAGCTCACCTTTGTATTGTGACTGCTTGTACTGAGAGCATCATGTAAACCGCACGTCTTGTGCCAGCTTGTCTAAAAATCTTATTATACAAGATCCGCTCCTCATCTGCAGGTATTCCTGCCTGATGACATGCCATGCATCCAAAAATCGATTTTCTTTGCTGCTTGATGTCATGCAACGGAGTCGGAGACTGATGCAAATGCAGTTTAGAATTTATTTAAAGAAACTGGCAAATGGATCCAAAATGTGAGGCAAAAATGGTAAACAGGAACAGGCAAATGATCAGGCGATCAGCAAACAACAATACAAGGGCAAATCCAAAAACCAGATAGCAAGGCGAGATCAAAACCAGAATATCAAACACACAATCAAAGGCTTGTTAGGTTCAGGGAAGGCACACTAAGTTCAAGTAAGTTACTTCACCCTGAGCAAAGAAACACAAGGGGTTAAATACAAAAACTAATCAAGGGGCAACCTGAAAACAGGTGAAAGTAATCATGACAGATTAGGGAGACTACCAATGACAAAACATGGGCGGAGACAAGACGTGCACCAAAATAAAATGCACGTCAACGTAAACAAACATGACAACACGGAAGTAGGTGCTCTAGAGCTGAGAGCTGCAGCATGCACCGCTCGATGTGGGGGGAACATGTGACAGGAAAATATTGCAAACATTTTGCAAACCTGTGTGCACAAAAGTGACGCATGTAATTGTGCAGTTGATCCACAGTTCTGAAGTAATTCTTCTATGAGCCCAGAATTAGTCCTGAGTGGGGACTCAAATATTCAAGTGTGAAAATGCCCTTAAAGTCCCAATGAAATGGCTTAAGAGCCATGGTTTTAGTCTATATTTCCTTTTGAAACAGGAATTCATTGTAAAGCTGTGTTGAAGAGCTTGACTGATTTGGACTACAACCAGTGGCATTTTATATACATCACACCCCTAACAAATCTAAACAAATGTAACAGCAGCTCAGCAAAGTAGCTAAATATGGAGCATAGTGAAGAGTTTAGCAAGTTTTTTTTTTTTCAACTATGGAGGATTTCTTACTTTCACCAATGCCTGTTGAGGACGATAACCTACATAAGGGGACACAGTGTGTTTGTGGAGTTATTTTTGGAGAGCACTTTGTCATAAATACAGCAATTAGACAAAGAAGAGAGTATATGGACCATCTTTTAAACAAGTAGCTTACCACTTACTTACTACTTCGTATAATATTTTTATATTTCATTTTTATAATTCATCTGCTGCCAAGACTGCCATTGCTATTACACTTACTTTAAGTGTCATGTCAATTAAATTAAGTCTATTATAACTTAAGCATTTACAAGGTCACCTCTATTGCTTCTTGTTTTTATTATATATTTGAATTCTTTAAAGGAATTCATTATTAGTGTTTGTTATTCAACTGTAAACTATACAGCCTTAATTCGCTCCATTTCTAGCTTTTCCAACAAGCATGTGAGCCAGTCTGAGAGCCGCCATTTTTAAAGTGAACACGCACAGGCCTTGATAAGAAAAGCCAAGCTCAATTTAACGAGTTGTTAACCCGCGTAGTGATACCAATTAACCCAGAGAGTGAATGTTTGGTTAAGTGAAGCTGGCTATCATACTGAAACCCCAAGTTTTTAAAGCTTTCATTGTGGTACTACCCGCTGAACTCCTTTTGTGTTTTGTGTGTGTGTGTGTGTGTGTGTGCGCCTGACCTTGCTAACTTATTAGTATGGAACCCATAGACATTACCAGATGCTGGATTTCTTATTCCCTGTGATGCTGCACCAGGTCTTTACTGCAGCTGGCTTCAGTTCCTGCTTATTTTTGGGGTATTTTGCCTTCAGGAAGTGAAATGGATCCTTATTTGGATTCAGGTGATTGACTTGGCCGTTGAAGAATATTATATGTAATTCTTTGGCTTAAAAAGTCTTGGGTTGCTTTGGAAGTTTGCTTTGGGTCATTGTCCATAAGTATTGTGAAGTGCCGTCGAATGAGTTTTGAAGCCTTTGGCGGAATGTGTTTTTATCAGCAGTCACATCATCAGTAAATACACCATATTGCCAAAAGTTTTGGGACACCCCTCCAAATCATTGAATTAAGGTGTTCCAATCACTTCCATGGCCACAGGTGTATAAAATCAAGCACCTAGGCATGCAGACTGCTTCTACAAACATTTGTGAAAGAATGGGTCGCTCTCAGGAGCTCAGTGAATTCAAGCGTGGTACCGCGATAGGTTGCCACCT
>CM040483.1:4963168-4979783 GCA_022758105.1 Pangasianodon gigas
GCTTCTAGAAGAATGGTCAAAAATTCCCATAAACACACTCCTAAACCTTGTGGAAAGCCTTCCCAGAAGAGTTGAAGCTGTTATAGCTGCAAAGGGTGGGCCAACTCCATATTAAACCCTACGGATTAAGAATGGGATGTCATTAAAGTTCATGTGCATGTAAAGGCAGACGTCCCAAAACTTTTGGCAATATAGTGTACAAGGCAAGAAGTTACATGGTACATAAGGTGACATGGTATGTTTAGGATTATGTGCAGTTCCTTCCCTTCTCCATGCTCTTCTCTTCCCATCATTCTGGTACATAGGCTGTTGTTTCAGAAATGTTTATTTATATTTATTTCAGCTCCAATATACTCTAGTAGACAGCTAAAATAATTTAAAAAAACATACTCTCAAACAAACTCAAATGATTTTCAGGTCCCACTTTAATTTCACAGTTAATTCTTAGGATTGTCATATAACAATACACAAATAATCTCATTATTTAATCATGATTAAATAAACGAAAATTATATTAAATACCAAATATCAAATACAGAAAAAGCTGTGTTCACTGAAAATGATCAATATAATAAAGCTAAGCGTTATGAGTGGGCTAATGATTTATAAAGTCATGAATCTTATAGAATGTAGATTGGTTGGAGGTATGTATTAAGAAATATAAGTTATGACCCCAAAAATCCTGCACTTCACTTGTTACAGAAATCTGGCTTTTAAAACATCTTCAAACTTTGTTCCATGGTCACATCTATTTTAATACAGTACAATTTTAAAGAATTGTAAGGATTATGCATTATGAAAATGATATAGATTTATGGCAATTGACTCAAATATGCAACACATTTTGTTGTGCCAAAATACAGGACCCAGTACAAAAGCTCAAACAAGCAGGTCAAAAACAAGCGTTTACACTATGCAATGTAACGGAAAGTAAAAACAAAACAAAAAAGCGGAAAGTCTCAGTAGACAATAATAATAATAGTAAAAATATAGTGTTAAGATTGAAACCCTAGTTAAATGTTTAAAATACAAGCGCAAGATATCTTAAGGTAACTCTGGAAATTCTAAATGAAGAATTCTGCCTGTCTTTCAGGACAATAATCAGTCTCAGTTTCTTTTTGTAAACATGAACAAGCAAAGAAACAAATCATATTCTTCCTGTATGAAGAACTCCAATCTGTGTACTAGCCTCACCAGTGTACACGCTCGTTCTATCCACAGCCTTCTAATGGGTTTTTAAATAGTGACAGAAGGTAACACACTGTACATGTGAACAGAACAGACCCCCAAAATGTTCTGGTACAAGCTGATTTTAAAACTTGCATCAGTATAAAAGTTAATATCATGGCTGCCGTGAGCAAATCTATCCCATGAGCCATGGTTTGGGCCGCACCAAAAAATGACTGGGTATTAAAACACAAGTCACTGTTAAATTGGATATTGCATAAAGGGCCGAGTAGAATGTCCATGTTGACCAAATTTATCCTACGGTTCAGGCCAGAGCTTGTGCCATGCCGTGTCTTGAAGCATCTGTTTGGTTTCTGGAGCAGGTTCTCAGGGTTTTGGTCTGTAAACACACCAGAATAAAGTAGAGCAGGTAGCAAGCCGCCATCTCATCCAGGTTTCTCTCGGTATTCCGTAATAGCTTTCCATAGCTTACACAGGATTCCACCCCTGTGTGTGTGTGTGTGTGTGTGTGTGAGAGAGAGAGAGCACAGGAACAAATTAAGTCCACATGAAACAACACTACAGAGTATTATAGCAAGGGTTTATATAACAGTAGTCCAGGCACCCAGGAAAAGCAGATGTTATGTCACGGCTGGGCTTTTAGTTTTTTTATTTATAGTTGCTTGGCTGACTTTCACCAAACAGAAGTGTTAAACATACTGGTGGTGTGATGTAGCTGACAGAAGAACGATTTTTATCTACGTGGATTCATTGGCGTGTGCGAACGGCAGATGATCTTTTTCAGAATCAGAAACATGCAGGTTTGTGAAAACATTGATGAAATCAAGCTACATGAAGCCTAGCACAAAGTCGTCATATAACTCTCCAATCTCTAGCAATCATAAAAAACATAATCGAGAGAAATTAAAGCCGCTAGCCAGATATAAATAATAGAACACTACCGATCATAGCTGAAACGGTGATGGATGAAAATCCAGTTAGTTCAGGAATAAAAAAACATCCATATCCCATGAGAGCTTCTGAGTTTGTCTAAATTTACATATAAGGAGACTCACTAATGTAAAAATTGACTCATAGTCGCTTGATATTATTATATATATAACTATTATAATTGTTACATTACATAATTGTATAATTAACGATGATTACTGCCATTTTATTTATGGATTACCCTGTAAAGTTTACATCACTTAATCACTTACAATTTAATTCAATTGTACACATACATACATTTATTTCATATTAATGACTCAAAAGAAAGTAATCCAAAACAAACTCATAAATCAAGACAAATAAGACTAGCCATTCAATTAAGACAAAAGTAATGGTGCTCTATAAAAGGAGGATGAGTTACTGTGTGTTTTTACCTAATGAGCTGCAATGGCTGAGTTGCATTACTTGAAGATTTAGCATACGCCACACTTAGGAGGCACTCTTTCAACATTTAGTTGTCATTTTGTTTTTTTTCAGCTCTCTGTGATCTTTGCCTTTTATGGAGTCTTGTGAATGTCACTAAATGCAAGTCAACTGTGCCATGAATGCACTTGGTAATTTACGGCTGGTTGGCATTTATCAATATACACACACGAATACAAAGAAAATCAGCCAGAACTTTTGTAAATCTGGCAGGAATTTTTAGCTCAATTTGGCTCACGAAAACATTTATACACATCTTTATTAAAAGACTGATAAATTTTTTTGAAATAAAAAAAACTCACTTTAATCTCAGACTTTTCAGGTCGTCTCTGGTGACGTAATGAAGGATGTCGTCCAGACTGTAGTCCTCCGCTACAATCTACAGTATGAGAAATGCTAAACTCAGCATCACCGGTAAATACTTTTTTTTATTTTAGGGAAAAAAAAAAGCAATATTCGTAATAAAGGTGGAGGGAGATGTTACCCTGTCTATAGAATCTGCGTCAGCTCCATGTAGCCTGAGCCATTTAAGCAGCTCAGGGTCACTCTGAGTACCCTGAGTACTCACCGAGGGAGTGGCAATATCTACAACAACAAAAAAAAAAAAGAAAAGAAAAAAACAAATACAAATGCTTAATTATAAAATAAAATCACAAAATCGATTACTGCTAAACTAAGACATAGCATTAACACCAGTAATGATTGCAACAGTGGGCCTGATAGGTAAGGAGTAATGTGTGTGTGTGTGTGTGTGTGTGTGTGTGTGTGTGTGTGTGTGTACAGACTGACCGATGGGTTCAGAGCGAATCTTCAGTAGTTTAATCTCTCTCTCCCTCTCTTCCAAAACCTGATGCAGGATACACTGATACTCTCTTTCCCTCTCCACCAACTCCTCTAACAACCTGAAAATCACACACACACACACACACACACACGGACACACGGACACACGGACACACACGTCAACACCACAAGACAAAAACTGCTTTTAACTGCTTTTATTTCATCAATAACCAAACACTACTATAAAATTGGACCTTAGCTCCATTATATTTATATATTTTGTACCAGAAAATAAAAAAAAACAGAATCGGACAAATAATTTGTTAAAGTCATATTAAAAGGTGTTGTAACTCCACCTGTTGGTCTCAAGCTTCATGCGGCCCAGTTCCATGCTGACGGAGCGCTGCGCAGTTTGAGACTCTGAGACGGTCGAACTGAGCGTGCTCACTCCAGACGTGGCCACCGTGTCATCATGGGTGGCAATGGTCGGGCTTCTGTGTTTGTTGGTGAGGCTTCCATGAGCGATGGCGTCCTCATCGTCGTCTTCGTGGTCGGCAGGGTCACTTTCGGATGCTAAGCTGAAGTGTGGCCTGAGCTCTGAGAGCCAAAAAAAAAAAAAACAGACACACACAAACACATAAACACCAATGCTAAGAAATTCAGGCATTGAATTTCATAACCACTCTCATTTTTCTCTCTCTTGTGACTTATCTACATAAGGCAACCTCAAACTATTAATCCATTTATAGTTCCATTAAAATATCTTGAACATATATTGTATACATTTTCACATTTTCCAACTGAACGCAAATGGTCAAAGCATCTCAGAATGCACAATATTTCGAACCCTGAGGTCGATACCACATCAGGTTCCACTCCTTTCAGCCAAGAACAAGAATCTGAGGCTACAGTGGGCACAAGCACAGCAAAACCTAGTAGCTGAAAATTGGAAAAGATCTGGACTTTATACAAATCTTCGACTGTCCTGCTGACAGGAGTAAAACCTGATGTGGTCTTCTGCTGTTGTAGCCCATCCACCTCAAGGCAACGTTCAAAATATTGTGCATTCTGAGATGCTTTTCTGCTCACCACAGTTGTAAAGAGTGGTTATTTGAGTTACTCTAGCCTTCCTGTCAGCTTGAAACAGTTTCCTCTGATCCCTCTCATCAAAAAGGCATTTCTGCCCACAGAACTGACGCTCACTGGATGTTTTTTTGTTTTTCCACACCATTCTCTGTAAACTCTATGTATATGTAGGACAGTAGGACAGATGGTCCAGTGGTCTCAGTCCCTGAAGAGGGTCTTACCTGCACTGTAAGCCCTGATTTATTCTATTCTAACCAATCATATTCAAAATAAAGGCCAATATCTACTGGCTCACTTCCTGAAACACTCAAATGCTAAATTCATGATATTAAAAATATATACTGTGTACATTTACTAAATTAAACAATGTAGCATTTATCACATTTATCACTAATTATATGCTAACTGATTCAAATTGCTTACTACTTGGCATGAAGTACCGTAGTGTGTGCCACGGCATGCTTCATAATGTAGACCAACTAATCTCACGTGAAATTCGCCAAATATTTTCTACTGTATTTTATACATTATTTTTATTACTGTATTTTTTTTAAAGATTTTGTCAATTAGTTGAAACTTGTAGTTTCACTGCCTGTGAACTATGAGAAAGGACACTTACTATTAATATTTATATAATATTTTTTTTTCCAAATTACAGAATATACACCCAGTTAGGGTTCAAGGACACAGTGGAGAAATAGTCATTACCTGGCACCAGGATGGTGATGGCGGTCTGTACGGCTTTCCGGATGATGTTATCCAGAGCAAACATCCAGTGAGGTTTGATATTGTGATTCCGCAGCACTTTGTTCATCTGCAGAAACACGTGCAGTTCAAACACACATGCATACGAAAAGGAGACACAGAGCAGACATGTAACGATAATGGGTATTATGATATGTAACGACTGGCTGTTATAACAGCACGCTTTGTCATGTTTTATTCCTTTTATACCACAGCTATTTGCCAAAATGTATTAATTAAAGAACATGTCATGCTTTCTATCCGTTTATTGTTACATTTAATGCTGTGGAATGTAAGTAAGCAAGCAAGTAAGTAAGTTTTATTTATAAAGCATTTTTAAACCAACAATAGTTGCCCATATATAAGTGCTGTACATATATAAGAATAAAATTTTGACTAAATATACAGACAGTAAATAAGAAATAAATACGAAGTAAATAAGAAATAATGTTAAGTAAATAGGGAAAGAAAGAAAGAAAGAAATAACGCTGTAAATAAGAAATAATGCTAAGAGATGCAACAGTAATAACAGTAACAACAATAACAAGAATAAAATAAATAAATAGGAAAAATTCATAATGCAAGCATGAAAACATCTCAGGAAATAAGTTTCTCTTATCACTTAGGTTATAAGAGCTATTCCCTCACCAGCTTCTCATTTTATTTTATCTCAATGTTATGAAGAAAAAAACTGATCTGAGATTAGATTTGAGAATTCAACAGCGCTGAGGTATAAATCACAATAATCACAATGTGCAATTTTGCAAATGTAAATGCTTCAAAATATTAGACAAGGCAGCTGTCTAGGTCAGGTATTATCCAACTATGACCTGCCAGCCAGTTTTATCCGTCCTTTAAGATCACAAATAAATTAGTGAATATTTGCCATCTTCTATTTTTGGTGTGTTTTTTTCTTTCTTTCATGTCACTGTTCTTGCCACTAGATGGTGCGCAAACACAATACAAATTTGCGTGTTGGGAAAATAGACACTGGGAGAACCTGTGTCAGAATGAGTGGACAGAAGGAGCAGAAAGTTCACGCAAAGGTCACTGAAGCATCATATATAACTGTAGAGCTAGACTACTAACATCCTGTGTTGTTCCGCATGTTGTTCTATGCAAAAGATGGTTGCTATTTTTTTACAAGGACTTTTTCATTTCTATAAAGTGAGGAGAAGGTGTTAAACTTCAGCAGTCAGTCTGTTTAATATAGACTGTTAAATTCAGCAGATTGTGGCCAGAGCAACCCCAGCTCCAGTCTGCAGATCAATCTGTCCCAATATCTAATAAACTGTTTGCTTTTTTTGTGCACGCTGACTATTAGTGTATTCCATGGTTACTATTTAGGGCCAGTGGGGTCACATGATCACGTTATGATACGTAGGTTTTACTTTTACTTACTAAATTTCAAAAGAAACATCTCTACGTTCTCTTCACTTTTAAACAGCCCCTATCTCTATAATCATATATTTGTAGACACATAAGGTGAATGTTTAGCATCAGATAGTTGATCTTACATTAGCACTGTAAAGAAAAAATCTATAGTGCTTTGATCAAATCATTTTCAAATAATCCTTAGGCGTATTCAATGAAGGAGATTCATAAATACTACAGTATAATACAGTCTTATGGCCAGTAGGTGGCGTCATGGTAAAAGTCTTTAAGGGATGTTGCGTAATCTTTGTGAAAGGAGGTACTTTTCTCTGAGTTATCAGAGTGGCATATCCTTACCTCTCTCAGCCTTTACTCAGGATTTAAAAAAAGGCCCTTGCAGGGGCCTTAACCATTTATCATCACTGCAGTAATAATAATAATAATAATAATAATAATAATAATAATAATGAAAAACATTCTTTCGTAATGCCCATGAAGCAAATCTTAGATATCATGAAGCGAGTGTGCAGGGTGAAGACCTTTTTTTCATTTCCACTGAAATTATTTTGCTTTCTTTTCTTCTCAGTAGTTTGCATAAGGTGGAACATATATATATATATATATATATATATATATATATACACACACTACACAGGGTCGTGGAGAAACCTGGAGCCTATCCACACACACACATTCACATTCATGGAAATGCCAATCAGCCTACAATGCATGTCTTTGGACTGGGGGAGGAAACCGGAGTACCCAGAGGAAACCCCCAAAGCACGGGGAGAACATGCAAACTCCGCGCACACAGAGCGGAGGCGGGAATCGAACCCCCAACCCTGGAAGTGCGAGGCAAATGTGCTACATTTTGTATCCAAGTGTTATAAATAACTGGTATTTCCCACATTCCCTCTAGCTCTTATTTATACTTTCGGATAATCTATGTACATAAACATTGTTAATATTAATACCTGGAAAAAATGGGATATATTGGGTATGTTGCCTATGGCAGTGCAGGAGTTGTTAAATTATAATCATAATTAGCTAGCAAGTAAAAACTCCTGCAAGTAGAAAATGTGCTGCCCAGTGCCATGTTTTGGCTGCCTGGAAACCTGACTATGCTAACATAACATAATAAAAGGTATGGCGCTCTAGTTAGCCATTTAAGTACATTAAGTGTTAAATGCAGACTAGGGGAAACAAACAAGTTTATTATCCTTATCCACTATTCCTAAGTTTTTAATGTAAGATAAGATAAGATAAGATAATCCTTTATTCGTCCCCCAGTGGGGAAATTTGCATTGTTACAGCAGCAAAGGATAGGAGACATAATACTTATAATAGTAATTATATACAATCTGATTATAAAAGATAGAGAAGCTGTAAAGATATAAAGATATAAAATATATATATATAAAAATATATATATGTATTTAAAAAAAAAAAAAAAGGCACATCATGTTGCACCTTCGACAGAAAGATGCTGGCCAATGTAATGTAAGGTTTTTTTCTCGTTTAAAAAAAGCTAGAAAGTCTGGACACGAAACCGATCTGCGGTTCATTCACTCCCCAAGTGATGAAGCTGAACAGAGACTCACCGCGTCCTGGAAGCTGAACAGCACCACCTGTAGCTGGCTGATAGCAACGCTGTCGAAGTCCAGCTCCAGTTTGAGCTGTGACAGCGTGTTGGCAATGATCTTTCGGTCAGCCATCCGTACAAAATCCCCCAGGCTGGCCACCAGAGTGGAAATGTGCTCGTGCTTTAGCTTGGTCTCCTCCGCACCCTGCAGAGACAGTGTCAACTCGTCAAGTTTGTTTTTAATTTTCATCTTACCCATATCCAGTGTCTTACATAAGTAATAAAGTCACTCCGTATGCATTGTGTGTATGCTCACCTGCGTGAGCACTTCCTGCAGGTTGGTGACTATTTTGTCTCTGTCCTCAGTGAGGATGCGGTGCAGCGTGGCCCTGCGCTCGCTGTCCTTTCTCAGCATAAAGAAGCCAGGGTCCTTCTCCTCCGGAGACGGGGGGGCGCTGTGGTCCTCAAACTGCTCCACTGGGATGCTGAAGAACACACACGCTCAGTCTACACATTCATGAACCCAATGATGGTGTTACTACTTTACATTTCAACTCAATGGCCCCAGGTTGTCTCTTTCTACTGTTTCTACTCCACGGTCTAGTTACCTGAGGAAGAGCGAGCGATGCCCTTTGACCTCTCTCTCACTAAGGCACTTGATGCTGGGCTTGAAGACGAAGGGGTTGGCGCTCAGGTCGTTGTCTGGAGAGACGGAGCCATATTCACTGCTGCTGCTTGTGTCCTCAACCACCACCGGAACAGGAAGTGAGATACTGCGCACATATTCTGGCAAGACATAGCAGGGATTAAGTTCCAGTTACGTGACTGTGCTATGTCATGTACTCTTTCTCAATTTCAAAGAAGCTCATTAATTTCATTAGTAGTTAGCAAAGTCTAAAGGGATTAGCAGACTCACCAGTTGCTGGGGTCAAAGCTAGAAAAAGAGAATAAGAAAATACATTAAAAATCCTTAGAGTTATTCTTTTAACATGATATAACTTAACGTTATTGGTATGGCACTTTTAAAGGAAGCAGCTAAAAGTGCTTTGGTGAAACCATAGACTAGAAAGTGGATGTATCTTCATGGAAAAAGGAAGTCATTAGCATTCATAGATACGCATGTATCTGCACTGTGTCTCTATTTACAATTTATAAATGTTTACACTCTTCAAGCAATTTTTTAAAATGTTCACAATCTGCACTGCTAATGCTAGCCACATAGCTAACATAAGCTAACCCGACAGGCTTTCTGAGAGAAAGTTTAAGTAATTTTGTTCACAATCTTCGCTGCTAATGCTAGCCAGATAGCTAACATAAGCTAACCTAACAGGATTTCTGAGAGAAAGTTTAAGTAATTTTGTTCACAATCTTCGCTGCTAATGCTAGCCAGATAGCTAACATAAGCTAACCTAACAGGATTTCTGAGAGAATGTTTAAGTAATTTTGTTCATTGTACATTGTACAAACATTGTACAAACAGATGATGATCACAAGCCACACAGACCTTAACCTAATCTGTAAAATAGACATCTGTAATTTTGTTCACAAAATTCACTACTAATACTAGCCACATAGCTAACATAAGCTAACCTAACAGGTTTTCTGAGAGAAAGTTTAAGTAATTTTCCAAAAGCTTCACAATCTTCACTGCTATTGCTAGCCACATAGCTAACATAAGCTAATCTGACAGGATTTCTGAGAGAAAGTTTAAGTAATTTTGTTCACAATCTTCACTGCTATTGCTAGCCACATAGCTAACATAAGCTAGCCTGACAGGATTTGTAAGAGAATGTTTAAGTAATTTTGTTCATTGTACATTGTGCAAACATTTCACACTGTACAATGAGAGATGACGATCACAAACCATACAGACCTTAACCTACACTGTAAAATAGCAATCTATACAATAAAACACAACTTGTGCACATGCGCACTACTTAAAAAAGAAACACACCTGTGAAGTTGTTCCCCTTGGCTTTTTTCTTGCGAGACGTGACGGTGAGGAACTCGTGCATGAGCAGCTCGTTGGCTGTAGCGCGCCGGTCCGGGTCCGGCTCGAAACAGCGCAGAATGAACGCCTTGGCCTCAGCCGACATGGTGTCTGGAATTTCTGGATGGATCTTAAACATTCCCACCTACACACACACACACACACACACACACACAGAGCAGCTCACTTAAAAGGAATAAGAACACATTATCTAATTAATAAAGAGGTGCTTCATGGCTTAATAAAACCCCTATTTTATGAAGGCCTTAATGTCACCTTGCACAAATCAGCAAAACCTTTAGCACATGTCAGTGCTGGCGGCCTCTACAGTTGCATTCTCTCATGGACAGCATGGGATTATGGGCAATCCCTTTTTCGGGAATACTGACATTCCCTACATGGCTGAGGAATGTAGAGCTGAGTCTAAGAAATAGACCAGAATCAATAACATTCCAGTACTGGGCTTTGACTAGAGGATAAGCTGTCTGTGTTCATGAGTCCATGCCATGAAAATGTTTATTTAAATTCTCAGGATTCCTGTCTGTAAAAATTTCCATGGAAAGTTAGATCAGCATCTTGAAACCTTTTCCATGTTCTCAGGAACTCCACTGGTGTACTTTCAGTAGTTTCAGTTATATCAGTGACAGTGAGCTACAAAGGAGGTCAAACAATCTTTTGTTATCTTCCTTTTATACATATTAAATCTGATGATTTAGAAGACAACATGCTGAGTTGTTTTGGTGTTTTCTTGCAGATTACTACATCAAAAGTAGAAAGTTCATTCAAAGAATTGAACAGCCAAATGAAAGAGACTATTTATAGTGTACCTAAAGACTGCAGTCTGCTAAACATTAGAAAACACACAAGTTGTGTTTCATGTGCTGATGTGCACTATTTGATCCCAAATTCCAACCTTTGGTTGTTAAGGTGGCAATTTCACAACATCCTTGTGAGGCCTTTGGCATGTTTATCTAGCTAACTTCCTTACCACAACTTACTGAACAATTAGCTAACATGCTTGATTTGGCTAGGTATTAACATCTGAGCTTTCTAGCTTAAAGGTTACATTACCGTAGTTATGTTGTTAATAGAAACTGACATTTCTTAACCTACTATTCAAAGGCATGTATTTTGTGAGGAAGATTAAGGAGCATAAAAATCTATTTTAACAAGTGTATTTCAGTACATGTTTTTAATTACAACTGTTATTTGTTAGATGACTTCTACTAGAAACTCTTCAATAAAATGCTAGTGTTTCTAGAGGGATCTCTTTTATATAACATAGATTAGGTCCAGTTGACCGCACATGGATATAGATATACACTCTCCGAGTGACTTATTAGAAACACATGCACACCTACTCTTTCATGCAATTATCCAATCAGCCAATCATGTGACAGCAGCACAATGCATAAAATCATGCAGATACAGGTCAAGAGCTTCAGATAATGTTCACATTAAAGATCAGAATGGGGGAAAAAGTGATCTTAGTGATATGACCATGGCTACGGTAACTCAAATACAGCCTTGCACACTGAGGTGGATGAGCTACAACAACATATCGGGTTCCACTCCTGTCAGCCAAGAACAGGAATCTGAGGCTACAGTGGGCAGAGATTCACCGAAACTGAACAGCTGAAGACTGGAAAAAAGATCAGGCGACATTTTTCAAATGTTCAGATTTCCAGATCCACCTCAAGATTCAATGTGTTGTGCATTTTGAGATGCTTTTTAGTTCACCACGGTTGTAAAAAGTGGTTATTTGAGTTACTGTAGCCTTCCTGCCAGCTAGAACGAGTCTGGTAATTCTGCTCTGACCTCTCTCATCAATGGGGTGTTTCTGCTTGTTTCATAAATTTATACATTTTTACAGAAATATTTAAAAATAAAAAGCTTAACACTACATTGCCCAGTGGGTATGCAAACATTTGCACTTGACTGTACATAAGCCTGTGTATTTTCTTTCCCATATACTGTATGTGCACTTCATTCTCATTTACGTTAATGAGTGTCTCGTTTTATTGAACCATTGTATTCACACATTACTGTAATTATTTGATGCTAATTTTATGATTGTCTTTGTTAATGTTTAATGTGTTGATAACGTTGGTCACTATGGCCATAAACCGGCTGCCTGTTTACACGGGCTGGAGGATGGTGCCATTTTTTTTTTTTTTTGCCTAGAACTACAAAGAAATAGGGCTTTAATGAAATCATAAATGAACAAAATATATACAGAAAAAAGTCACAGACCTTAACGTATTCTAAGGGCTTCCTAAACTAAACTTTAAATGACTTAAAAACTAAGTAGCCATGACCTCTTGCATTTGGGACACAGGCCAAGTCTCTGCAAAAGCTTGTAAAATGAATTATGGGAAGTTCTCAGACCTTAAACATGGCCGCCTGTGGTTCTCCCAGCTCATAAAAAGGTGGTTTCCCTGTGGCCATCTCTATAATGGTACAGCCCAATGACCAGATATCCGCTGGCTTCCCATAACCACGAGGGCCTTTGTCTATGATCTCAGGAGCCATGTACTGTAACGTTCCTGCAAATAAAAACACACCATAAACAACACACAGTGTCACGTTCTGTTCATCACTTAGCAATGGATGTCCTATAAAACTAGATCTTCTCTTGTGATTTTATAGAAAGTTTTAAAATACCCAGTATATCTTATTATCATCTACATGATGATTTGCTTGGGAAATGTTTGGGAATCTTTGTTACTATCAGATCAGTCACTTGTCTGATAGTTCTGTTTTACTGTTACTCTTAACTAGCATTTCTAAAACCTGCATGTAAACAACAGGAAGTTCCAACAGTTCTAATGTGTGATAAACTTATTAATTTCACTAATGCAATGTGATATCTTTCTTTAATGTGTGTGAAAGTTGAGAAGGTCTCTAGGCAGATACAAGCATGGGACAAACACACTGCCTTTAATTCTCTCAGAAAAACCTCAGGGGGCCAAATGTTCTCTAAAGAGCAGCTCAGTCCAGATTGGGAGTGCCTCAAAGGCTAAAGGGGTGGAGAACTACCAAAAACATTTGTTTAAAGAACTAAATGTACTCTTCCGTGTAATTATTTATTTGTAAAAGCACTCATTAGTTTCCCAGGCCAAAAAGTACACAAGTCAGGACTTTACAGGAAGTCAGCTAGACTCTGATGAAGTTGAATTCAAGAGAAGAGACTAATAGTGTGATAATAAGACATTATTAGAGAACACTTATATCATATTCAAAAAAATATTTTGTTTTTCTACTCTGAATACCTTTGACATGTGTTTTCTCCATTTTGCCCTAAGGGTATGCAAACATTTGCACTTAATTGTGTAGACAATAGGGTGCAATACAATAGGTACAAAAGTCTGAGTCCACTACTATTTGTAGGTGAACTGAGTATCCTGCATAAAGATTTATTCAAAATTTAAAATGATTCTGATGCCATTTATGTTGTTCCACATGCAAACTCTCAACACACAGAGTAACAATTGTTGTTTCTTAATTATATTAAGAAAGAAACAAAACACTTGGGCGAGTGATGTTATAGGAAAATAATTAATGTTAATGTTAAAATCCCAAAGTTTATTATTTTCTTACAACACAACATCCTGAAATGTTTTATTCCTCTTTTGGAATTGGCAATTGGTATAAGAGTCAATGATTTTTAATTTTTTTTACAGATTTTTTTTATTATTTTTTTTCCACAATTTTTTATTGTAAAAAATTAGTAGTACAAGAATGACTTCTTGTACTATTTATAGTTACAGTTATGATTAAATGTTGTGGAAGGACCCCAAAATTTCCTGTTATCACTTATATTATAACAGCTATAAAAAGCTCTTTTTTTTCTCATGTGAAGTTTGTAAAACAAACAAAAAAAGCTTGTCTTGTTACCTAGAAACCAGAAAGAGCAACATTTTCCATCCTAAAGACTTTCATAAATAAATGTCTCCTTCCAGAAAGATTCAGCATATTGATATTTAGATAGTAACAGCACAATCTGTTTATTATTAGATTTAGATTATGTGGTGCATCTGCCATAAAAAGTCCAGCATAAGAGCTGTAATATACAGTATAAACCTGTGATTTTGCCTTGCAGACAAAACTACTGTCAGAGCTGCTGTTATAGAAAATGAGTCAACTCCTTCTGAGATTTCAACACTCTGTTTAGTCAAGAACGGTTAATTCTCTCAATCAAGCAGTGACTGGATTATATATCAACCTGGAGCTGGGGCTGATATATAATCAAGTCACAGGAGCGGACAGATTAGAGAAGAATCGTGGAATCAAGACCAAGAAATATAACTTAACAGAAATGTATTGTGTTTTTTTTTTCACAATACAAAATAAGTTAGTTGGTCTTTCAGAATTTTTGGACATGACAATAAACAGCAAAACTTCATAAAACTGTAAATAATCATTTGAAGGCACTCAGAATAAACTACTAAAAGTACTAGAGAATGTATAGTTGATACTCAGTAGTAGGAAACACTAGAGTACTGCAATTTTATTATAGAAAACATGTTGGATACCAGTGAAGGTCTCGGTGCAGGGGTTGATGCCAGCCAGACGCTTTGACGTGCCAAAATCGGAGATCTTCAGAACGCCACTGTAGGTGTTTATCAGGACGTTGTCTCCCTGTGTAGGAAGGAAACATATATATGAGATGAATCATCATAATAAATGTGCATGAGGCCAAAAGTGAGCCATTTATAAATGACCGAAAAGGTAGTAAAGATGTGTGTTTCTGATTAGTTTAGGCCATTTCAAACTAAGAGATAGAACTCCCACTTGTGCACACACACCTGCTATCAGGAGGATCCCAAAACATAGGTTTTATGTGTCTATTTGCACTGTAATAATTGTGATAACTGTTTAATTTAATACATTTGACAATCGTGTATAATCCAAGGTGATGGCTACACAGTCAACAGAGCAGGAATTTTAAACACGGCAAAACTGATTTGATCTTGAAAAACTTCAAATATCTTCTTAGTTACCCTGTTAAAAGATAAGAACATGTCTTTGTGTTGTTATCAGCACTATTCCTCAGAAACTGTGGCACTGGTCCAAGTAAAACCACAAGAACACTGTATTTGTGCACGCAGAGAGATTTTCTAGTGGCCACACAGCAGCACATGTCCATAAAGACAGGGCAAAAGCAAAAACAGATTAACATTTACTGGCGTGACCCTTCACACAGACTTAAGTAAAGAAATGAGGCGTGTATGATGTAATGATGTCACTCCATAACGCTAACAACCCACACATTCGAGAAAATTCCCCTCTCACAACAACACAAAGAAAGGCTTCTCAACAAGGCATACAACTAAGAAATGATGGTTATGATGTAATGTATTTTTATTGTTCCAGTCTTAGATATAAATAGAGAAACAAGGTTGAAGAGAGAACTGTCATTAGTTTCATGTAACTGATAAACATGCAAACATTCTAGGAAATTCCCCTGCTCTGGATAACCTTGTTAAATGTGGCAAAGTGACCCACTGTAGGTTTTTATAACAAAGCCAAATGAAACTTTATGTGCATTCCTAAACCTTGATCTGACTTAAAACCATTACTCATTACTTACAGCGTTAGATAACGTTAATAACCCATGAACCTCTGTGTTACTACACCATGGGTAATATTAAACAAGTAAACAACCTTGGTATTCATTTGTTTGTGTAAATGTTAACTAAATAATGAACACCTGCATTAACCTATTTATGACTTAAGAAAACACCATTAATTCAGGTGTAATTGTTTAAATAGGTAAGAAATAAAACATTTGGGGAATGCAGTTATAGGAAAATAATCAATGGTGGGGTGGTGTGATGCTGCAGAGTTACTCTTACCAGCCCACAGCTAAATATTTTCCAATAACAGCACATCCTAAAGTGTTTTATTCCCTTTATACCACAGCAATTTGTGAAACAAGTTAGTTCCTGTTATCACTTACATTAGAGCAGCTATAAACAGTCATTCCCTCACCAGTCTCTCTTTTTTTCTCTCTCTCAAAGGCTAAAAAAATCAGTTTGTCATCCAAGCAATTCGCAATATCCATCGTCCTGAAGACTTTCCTGTGACTGTTACAAAGCACTGATACTAGGGACTCACCATGTTCACCATATCAATGATTAGATGTTTTTCTTTGTTAAATAACACTTGATTTTTTAAAATCAGTTTATAATGAGTTGTAGATTACGTGGAGCGCCCACCATACAAGTCCCCGTGTAAGTTAGTATAGAAACAATAACATATTTGCATGAGAACCTTAATACAGTCGGGGTCATACAGTTAGGTCCGGAAGTACTTGGACAACTTGGGTATTTGGCAGCTGTTTGACTGGAGCTACCAATATGAAGTCCAAGGAGATCTCAATGCAAGTGAAGGAGGCCATCATTAGGCTGAAAAAACAACATGGCATGGGCATGTATGGCTGCCAATGC
>CM040483.1:4979883-5019652 GCA_022758105.1 Pangasianodon gigas
CAATAGAGCATGCTTTTCACTTACTGAAGACAAGACTGAAGGCAGAAAGACCCACAAACAAGCAGCAACTGAAGGTGGCTGCAGTGAAGGCCTGGCAAAGCATCTCCAGGGAGGAAACTCAGAATCTGAGTTTTGAGAACATGGGCTCCAGACTTCAAGCAGTCATTGACTGCAAAGGATTTTCATCCAAGTATTAAAATTATGGTTATATTTACAATTATGTCACTTTGTCCAAATACCTTTGAGCCGCTGAAAATGGAGGTACTTTGTTGAAAATGGCTGTAATTCCTAAATGGTAAATGCCATATTTTTGTGGAACCTCTTAAAATAAAGCTGAAAGTCTACACTTCGATCACATCTAGATTGTTTTATTTCAAATCCATTGTGGTGGTGTATAAAGGCAAAAATCGCAAAAACTCTGTCATTGTCCAAACACTTCTGGACCTAACTGTAAGTTTACACACGCCTTGCAGAATCTGCAAAAAGTTAATAATTTTAAAGAAATATGAGGGATCATAAAAATTGCATTTTGTTTTTTATTTAGTAATGCCCTGAATAAGCTATTTTACGTAACCAATGTACACATATAGTCCACAATACACAATAATAACTGAATTTACACAAATGAACCAGTTCAAAAGTTTACATACGCTTGATTCTTAATACAGTATGTTGTTACCTGGATGATCAACGACTGTTTTTATGTTTTGTGATAGTTGTTCATGAGTCCCTTGTTTGTCCTGAGCGGTTAAACTGCCCACTGTTCTTCAGAAAAATCCTCCAGGTCCTGCACATTCTTTGCTTTTCCCGTATCTTCTGCATATTTAACCCTTTCCAATAGCGGCTATATGATGGTGAGATCCATCTTTTCACACTTAGGACAACTGAGGTTCTCCTATACAACTATTATAAAAGGTGCAAACATTCACTGATGCTCAAGAAGGCTACATTATACATTACAGGGGGATGTAAACTTTTGAACAGGATGATCGGTGTAAATTGTTATTATTCTGTCTCCTGAGAAACATGTAAATATCTTATGTAGCTTCTGAAGGGCAGTACTTAATGAAAAAAATGAGATCTTTAAACAAAATGATTTAACATTTAACATTTATACTACAGAAATTAGGATATTAATGTTATTACATTTTGTCCTGACAATAGCAGAATTAATATTTCCATAATAATTTCCACTGATGAAGGTACAACTAATTTATATTGTTGTTTTTTAAATAGATTTTGACATGAAGGTTGGTACCTTGATGTCTCGGTGGGCGATCTGGTTATCATGCAAGTATTTGAGCCCCTCCAGGATCTGTTTGGTGTAGAAGCCGATGGTTGACTCGTTGTTCTTCAGTGGACCCCACTTGGATCGCAGCAGTGCTGAGAGACTGCCTGTAAACAACAATACACACCACAGTTACAGTTAACAGAAACGAAAACTACAAAAAAAACATTTTTGGAAAGTGAAACTATACATACTAAAATTAAAATCTAGAAATACAGCCTGCAAAACTGAAAAAAAAAATAAAATAGCAGATAGGAATTCATTTGCGTCACTTCTAGTTTAGTGTGGAAAATTGTGGCTGGCAGGAAAAGAACAAGTGTGGTGTATTATATTATGTGGAATATTATTGAATTCTCTCTCATAGAAAACAGTCTTATTTTTAACTCTCTTACTCAAACAAAAACTGTCTGGGTTCTATTGATATGGTGTGTTGCCAAAATCAAGCGGGAAATTCCACCAGTTTGAATGCAAACTTGAATACTAGTCATCCAAAAATTAAAATAAAATGTCTATTAAAATATCCATCCATCCATCCATCTATCCATTAAAAATACAAACATAAACCAATAAAACCAACTAAAAACTCTTCATTTTGAATGAAAACTGCAAATAATCTAAAAATCAACACTAATTTCTATCAAAAGTAGAACTATACTGATACCTACACGTAAAGTACCTCTGTTTTTATTTCTAACTTTATTACAGCCATTTCTACTTTGGTTTTTTTTTTGTTACCACTAAAGACATACTGGGATACACTGAGTCTCCATGGGCTTCTGTCTCACCTCCTGGTACCTGCTCCATAAAAATCTTGATGAAGCCGTCTTCACTGATGGAGCCCAGATACTGCACAATGTTTTTATGTTTCAGGTGCTTGTGCAGGGCAATCTCCTCATGCAGAGGCTGGGAGTACCTACACACACACACACACACACAATTACAACAGTAATACATACCTGTTCAGATTATAATTCTCAAGCAAGATACCATAATTCTTGACCGATTTGGCCACAACAGTTTTGATGCATTGGAGCCGTATTCCCAGACTTTATAACCCAGAACCACAGGCTATCCATGGACACTGGCACTCAGTATGTCCAAACACAGCATGAGTATTAAAACCCTGTACAGGATCATGCAGGGGCAGAACTCTCCCACGCGCCTCGTCATTAAAAATAGTGACAGGCAGGTAAGACTCTTCCAAAGCATAACTGAACTAAGAGCTTTTCTTTAAAGACGTACTTGACGTGAATGGAAGCTTCAAGGGGCTGGTTAGAGTGAGTGTTATTCTGCTAGACTAATGGCCCTCTGCTGGCATTTTGATTGAAACCTTGATTTATTTTGCTCTTGTGTGTGCAGACGTTATTCGGTTTTTCATACCCACACTTGTGTTACACGGCTGCTGTAATAGGAATTTTGTTTATTTGGGAAAAAATCCACACTGAACAACCTGTACATCAAAATTTAGAATTAATATGTGGCGTTCAATAGCATGAAAGATTTATAGTTGACTTTTTCAGTTTAAACTTCTTCCATCCACATGTTGGTCTATTTGAACTTCAGTTAAGGGTTTCCTACATTATCCACAAGTTACCACTCAACTGACCACTGATAGTAGCAACTGATGATAAAAAAAGGGCTGGGTTTATATCGAGAGAGAGAAAAACAGGGCACACCAGTTGGACTTTGAGGGAAAATGTGACGATGGTGTGGTTTGCTCTTGCTCATCAAATCGGCCAGTGGGGGTGTGATCTTTCACAAGAGATTTTCATTATAACCTCAGCTCCATGTTGATATATTTATCCTCAGTATGTTTTACTGCAGCTGACACACATCTCAGAGAAAATCGACTGAGAGCTGATCTTTGCTCCATTACACTGAAGACTCTCTGTCTTTGCAAAAGGGACCCATATTTGCTATGTGACCCACCCTCCTTAATTGCCATCTTTATTACCCTCACAAACGAGAACCAAGAAAGAGAGACGCTGACAGACAGATATATAGCAGGATTAAGGGAAATGAAGTTAGACAAAGAAACAAAACAGATAGGCTACTTCTCATTTCTCTAATTGCACTCCCTCATTTCCTTTCCTTACATCTTGGCTTCCTTCCCCTGATGAAATGAGGGAAGGATGTAAGGGTGAGATGTGAACAGAAAGGAATCAACATAAAGCAAGAATTGTGCATAGGAAGCACCTGTGTGCTCTAATCCTTTAAAGAATTCTATTTCTAACTATTTAAAGAATCAATATGTCATTAATAATGATACTCATTGTTGTATCCTTCAGAGGCTGAAGCATGCTGCATTAAGTATTTTTAAAGTATTCATTAAAATATTATGTATTGTGCATAAAGGGATGCACCAAAATTTTAGTCACTGAAAAAGAAAAAAAAAATTTGACAAAAAACAATATGACTATAAATGAAGTGATAAATCTATCACAATCTTTACAAATCATTTTAATGGTAATAAAAGTTACAAGGTAATAAATAAAATAAATAAATAAAAGGCAATAAAAGTGATTTAAAAAGGCGAGCGGCAGCAGGTCAGCAGTAAAAGTGTTGGATGTGTGGAAGCATCTCATGGTTTCTGCAAGTGATTTGTAATCACTGTTCATGCCAAGTATCAAGAGTGGGCACAACAGCCAAGGACTTCACTACGAGTTTGTGTTTGAGTTCTGCACGGCCTTGAGACTTTGTGTCGACCTTTAGCAATTGCCTGACTTGCCTGTCCTGTAGATACACTTCTGGTCCTGCTTAGTATACATAATACAACAAAACTACTAAGGCAAAAAATACAGAAAACTAAAGCAAAAAATACAAAGAAAGTCCCTGTTAGCGCACCAGTGCAATCTTTTCCCCTCCATTTTCTCCCTAATTTGGTGTTGGCTAATTCCCACTCACCAGCCAGTTCTTTCCTACCTACTGGGGAGAGTGAAAATTAACACATGCTTCCTCTGAGACACCTAAAGCCAGCCAACTCCATCTTTTTGAACTGCTACTCATGCTGCATCGCAGGGCAGGAAAGCGCTATCTACCCTCTTCCATATACATGAGCTCATAGACACATAGGATTTGACTCGTGTCGCTGTGATTGACATGGGAGGGAGACTATTCCAGAGAACCTCCAGCTACAAATGGCTGTAGCATCCTCAGGATTTAAACTTACAATCTTCAGATGATTGGGTGAATGCTTTCCTGTTGTGCCACTTAGGAGCATATCATTTTAAAAAAATACTAAAATTCATTGCCTTGGATGAGCAACTGTTCCTGCTGGATGTCATAAACTAACAGAGCATATTCAGCCTCACTGCTGTTTTAGTTCTCCATACAATTTTTTTATTGTGAACAAATGAGGTCATGTGCCGACCGTGCTGTAAGTCACACTAAGTAGAGCAGTAGAACAAAGAGTAATAATTTTAGAAGATTTATTTTTGAAAAAAATTGAAAAAAAAACCCCTGATTTTCAATAATGAAAGTGTTTTTCCTAAATTAATCACATTGCTAATTAAAAGAAATCCTTACAGTTATAGAAAGATCAATGCTATGTTTATACCTAACTCTAACCCTAAATTTAGGGAATAAAAGTATATCTTTTGACTCAAATAAAATCTGCATTTGTTGTAATTTTGTGAAGACCAGCCAAATGTCCTCACAACCTACAAAATGTCATGCATTACTGTCATTATGAGGATATTTGGTGCTCACAAAGGGCTTAAAGCCTGCACATGCACCCACACACACACACACACACACAGACACACAGACACACAGACACACACACCACTGCCACCTTTATGAGAGCACTTTAGTCTATTGTCAACATTGTTACCTCCCACTAGAAGTAATTACATAACAGTAAGAGTAAGCTTACACAATCTGACGCAATGGACGCTACCATATCTACCAGATCTTTTGGAGAATTTTGCTCAGAATTGAACGGTATAACTGTATAGCTGCACCCAGACATGTTTCAGACTGCTGAGTCACGTTCATACTCATCATCTCGTCATTGTGTATCTCATTACAGCACAAACAAGTCTGTGACAATAGAAAAGTACAGCAGCATATCATGAGAAGAAAATCCCACATCAGGGCTTCATAGTGTTCACAAGAAATCATATCTATGTTCATGTTGTGCTCTATTGAACTCGGAACAGACGAAAAAATTGTCTCAGCACATGCTACTGGACACTCTTCGAAACAACAGTTAATTCAGTAGACAAACTTGCGCTGAAAGGCAGGGGTTAAACGTAAGGAAAACAGTGAAAAAAATGCACACTGGTGTCAGAAGTGCTGCTATAGAGAATTAATCAACACCATCTGACCAATCAGATTCGAGAATGGAACAGTGCTGTGGTATTAGAAGCCCGGTTATTTAAGAGCAAAACTTTGTGAAGATCAGTGGTGAATAAAGAGGTATAAATACACCGAAGTTAATCACGGTTATCAAAGTTATAAAAAGTTTCCCTTTGAGAAAAGCTTTAAAGGCTTTAAGTCGAACCCTTTTAAGAGTCTGAAAATGTTCTGCAATGGTGCAACATTAAAAAGTGGAAATAGGTTCGATTTATTTATTCCCACCTTCCTTAAAAGTTAAAAAAAAAAAGACAAAGTTACAAAGTCATATCTGCTTTGACGTTATTGAGAGTCAACTTTCGGTGTTAAAATCACAGAATTGTCAGACATCTTATAAATCCAAGGTTTCAGTATATTATACCATGAATTACACCATTTCCATCATGTACATGTACTTGCATGCATGTTTTATTGTGGTTTTGCTCTTATTGTCTTAGATGGATTTATATATTTAATATACAGTGCATGCTTTCTATGTCTGTGCTTCTGTTCTGTATGTTTCAGTCAGTGATTGCATGTTTATAATAGAATTTTAATAATTTTCTAATTTCAGTGTTATATTTTGTTCTTAGGGTGACTCTGTAACATTCTGTCCAGGAACTACAGATGAAAAATAGCCTTTGGCTAACTCTGGTGCATTTATAGTAGTGTTTATTAATGTGTGCTGTCCCTGTTAAATAACCCAATAAATAATCACACAGGATTAATAAAAAGACAATAAATCACTGGTGTACAATGTTTCACATCATTGTGTAAGTTTAACTGTGGTATGAAGCAACCCTACACACACACACTCACACACACACACACACTTTTTTGGCTATAGTAAAGCGAGTCCTGTGTAATGTCATACCTGCTGTCCCGCTCGGGAATCTCCTTGATTGCCAGTCGCACCTGGTTACTGAGGTCACGACCTGCATAGACGATGCCGAATGTGCCTTTACCCAGAATCACCCTCTCACCGTGCTCATCGTATTCGTAGTCATACTACACAGACACACACACAAACACACACGGGAGTGTATCACTGTACATGTGAGAACTAAGTACACAGACATTTTAATTTTTTAGATTAAAAAACTATCCAAAGTTATGAGTTTTTTTCACATATATTTGAAGAAATTGTAGCACAACAAGCGCACACACACACACACTCACACTCAGACACTCAGACACTTTATAGAAGCTGAGTCATGTTTGAAAAATGACTCATTTCAGATAATTGTTGCTATTTATTTAACTACACAACAGGTGGAGTCCACCACCAAGAATAATTTGTATGAATGAATGCATAAATGAGTGTGTGCATATGTATGTGTGTGTGTGTATACCTCTAAAGTTTCAGAGTCACACTCCGCCTCTTCTGGACCTTTCCAGGCTTCTTCAGTCAGACTGTTCACCAGCTCACAGAACCTACACACAGACACCCATACACACATATATAAAGATGCAAAAACTTTTTCCCTTGAATTAGACGTAACACAAACCGACGTCAGTCTTTTTTTCTACCTTTGCTTGATTTGCTTAGCAAAGCACACACACATGCACGCACACGCATGCGTGCATGCACACTCACACATACGCATGTGCGCACACACAAACTCACACATATATATATATACACACACACACACCTTTTGCAGTGCATCTCTGTGCAGAAGTAGATCTGGAAGTCTTCTGAGTTGTTCACTACATAGAGGAAGGAGCTGCGTTCATCAAACTTGGAGATGCTGAGAGAGAGAGAGAGAGAGAGAGAGAGAGAGAGAGAGAGAGAGAGTGTGTATTCACCTGGAAACTTATTTTCAGCTCTTACATTATGTGTATTGTTCATTTCATTCTTAGTCTTCGCAGAACTGAAAAACAATTTGCTGGAGCCTACGTGTGAACATTCATATTCTCTTATATTCAGCTCTGCAAATAGCTCTATGATTGTTGTTAAGGTGATTACTGCACTTAAATTAGCGTTTAATACAGCAGTCCTGTAACATGGTGAACAAAATCTGGACAAAAAAAATGAAATTTATACAATTCCACCATTAGCTATGTGGCTAATTGAGCTAACAAGTATATATAAGCTACCACATATGCCAAATTCTCAGGATCTTGTTCAGTATCATGGAGCTCAAGTAGAACTCACAGGAAAGCCTCCACTACTAACAAGTCTAGAACTTCGTTACGAATTGGTATGTCCCAAATATCCTTAAAATTTACTTCACACAGGAAGGAAGCTATTGATGAAATACTATTTCATATATTTGACCTTACTCTGACCTTGACCCTGAAGCTATTCCAAAATCTAATCGTTTTATCTGCCTGTTACAATAATTCCATATAAATACTACAAACTTTCAACAACTCAACACAGACAGACGGACAGACATATAAACATAACGCTTCCACCCAGACGCATAAAAACGTTAGACGCTCTGTGTAGGTGAGTATCGCTCTGTGCCAGCATCAGACTCACTTTCATATTAGAAATGATAAATGATATTATTCCACAGCGCTGTTGAATTCTCGATTCTGATTGGTCAGAAGGTGTTGATTTATTTTCTACAGTATATGTCATTTTCTGACAGTGGTTCCGGCTGTAATTCAAATTTTCAGGTTTATATTAATACACTCGTTTGAATGTGTTACTGATTCTATAGTATCAACTTACTTAGGGTCTTATATGGCACATGTCCCACATACACACATTAAAAAACGTGTAATCGGTTATACGGTGAAGTTTTCTGTAAGGTGAAATTATTTAGCATTTTTGGAAGGAGTCTCCAGTGTCAGAGCTTTAACAGTCAGAGGCTGATGAGGGAATGACTGGTTATAGTTGCTATAATGTAAGTGATAACAAGAACTAACTTGTTTTCACATTAAATGTAACCATAATTGGATAAAAAGTAAGACATTGTTCTTTATATTCATAAATGGATAAAAGTAAGACATTGTTCATTGAAATGTAATTACTGACAAATTGCTGTGGTATACTAGGACATGGTGATATAGTTCCTCTGCTTGTCTGCTCTATTACACACTCGCACGCACACACACACACACACACAGAGAGAGAGAACTAAGCAATCAACAAAGACCTCACTATTGCACTTCACCCAGTACTGAAGGGACTTTCCTTTTGGTACACTCTGTGTGTGTGTGTGTGTGTGTGTGTGTGCGTGCGTGCGTGCGTGCGCACGCGAGCATGTGTGTGAGATAGAGCAGACGAGCGGAGGGACTTCAGAACGTGTTAAACAGCTTGTGCACTGAACAACTGTTCATTTTGTGCTGTGATGAGAGTGGGAGAGACAAAATGTGTGTGTGTGTGTGTGTGTGTGTGTGTGTGCCTGTGCGCGTGTGCGCGCGTGCGAATGTGTGTTTGTGTGTGTGTGTGTATATATGGGTGTATGAGTATCTGCTTTGTATTACACTATAATCCTCTTTTATGAGTGGACCTTCAGTGGATGTTCCCTAGCAACCCAGACTCTGCTCTGACCAATCACAGCGCAGCACTGAAACAGTCGGGCCTTGCAGGTGTCCTCCAGTCAGCGGGCAGAAAATAAACTAATCTGTACTCGACACTTACACGTCCGTGACCCATTTTCAATTTTTACTGGAAGTGGAATGAAAATTTCTTCTTGTTGTTTCCCTGTTCAAAACAAAACCCCTTTAGGAATGTAACAACCCTTAACTATCTAAGGAATCCTTAAGAAACCTTTTTTTTTTTTTTTTCTTCAAGGAGTGTATGTGTATCATATGGTATATAATTATATGGATAGGACTGTTGATGAAGCTGTTGATGCCAAACAACCAAAAGGTCAAACCTGCTTAGAAGTGGTTTAATTTAACATTAAAAAATAATTAAACACATTTCAATGGAAAAAAATGTTTATGTTCACGAAGGTGTTGTTTATCAAGTCTCCGTTTGGGATACACTTTTAATTAAAATATATTTCGGTATTGCGAAGTGTTACGGAGACTTATGCCACAGCGTTGATGAATTCTAGAATGTGATTGGTCAGAAATTTGCGTTGATTAATTTTCTTTGTAGAGCGGCTACAACTCAAATCCCAAGTGTTCATCAGTCTGCTTGTTTAAGTAAATTATAATTTTTATACTAACCGCTAATTCATGGGGACTTGTATGGCAGACGCTCCATATAATCTAAGACTAATAATAAACTAATTAAAAAAGTGACATGTTTATTTCACGTTTATGGAAAGAGTATTCAGCGTCAGTGCTTTATAACAGACAGTAAGTTTTCCACCATGAGAAAGTCTTCGGGATTTTTGCGCTTTGCGGTTTCTCTGTAACATGACAACCTGCGTATTTTGGTATTATTAATTTTTTACGAGAGAGGAAAAGAGAGGCTGGTAAAGGAAACGATAGCTTTAACGTAAGTGAGAACAGCAACTAACTTGTTTAGCAAATGTTCCACAATGTTAAATGTAACTATAAATGTATGATGTGTCATTCTTTAATTAGTAAAAAATGTTAGTGTTGGCAAATTGCTGTGGTATAAGAGGAATGAAACGCTTCAGGATGTGCTGCTAAAGGAAATTAAACAGTCAGGATGGTAAAAGTAAGTCAACTTTGCATCGGGCCACATCACATCACAACCGCGCCATTGTTTATGATTTTCAGCATGTCCCCAAGTGTTTTATTCCATATATATGATATCATAATTTTAGGAGATGTATACATTTTATAGATGTAATGATATACAATCTACAGTAAATAATTGGCCTGGGTCAATGGGACATCCATCGCTAATCAGTGAACAGAGCATGAAGGTTGCGGTTGTTGCTTGAGGCTGTAAGTGGCTGTAAGTCTTCACTTTCAAAACTACACAAGTGTAGCCACTCATCCCACACTCTGTTAGTGAACTCAGTGCTGGTCATGGTTGGACTTATGTCTCGTTTGAACTTTAAGGTTGGAGAAGACTCACCTCACGCCTCGCACTGACGCTGCACTGAAATTCCACTCATGGATCCCCTTATTCTGAAAGAGAGAGAAAGAGAGAGCGAGAGAAAGAGAGCAAAATGTTATATCATGATGTAGTTTGTTGCCATTGACCAGTGTGTACGTGCGCATGAGTGTGTGTGTGTGTGATTTTCTGCATAAGAAGAAATGAGAGTAAGAGTTAGAATTCAGCCCACAGCAGAGAAAGTGAGAGAGACAGAGAGAGAGAGGAAATATGTGTGTGTGTGTGTGTGTGTGTGTGTGTGTGTGTGTGAGATCTCTCGCATTAGAGGGAAAAATAATGAAAGATAGAGCAAGACAAACAATGATAACATTGTATAATATGTCACACATGGCCAGATTTCCCTCAAGTGTGTGTGTGTGTGTGTGTGTGTGCGTGCTTGTCTGCATTAGAGACAAAATGATTGACAATGCAAAAGAACAAGAGAAACAAACAGACAAAAGAGAGAGACAAACTATTATCAAAATGCATACATGGTCATTTCTCCCCGTTTGTTGGCAGAAGAAAAAAAATAATAGCAAGAGATGAGTGAGTGAGTGAGTGAGAGAGAGAGAGAAGGTAGAAACAGCAGGATGGTGAACATCTACTGAGTCAGTAATAAGAAGTATAAGAGTCTGAAGGTCATAGAGTGCAAATTTCCTTCTCAAACACACACACACACACACACACACGAAGAGTGACGTAAATGCAGATCCCTGTCAGAAGCACACAGACTGATCTGGTTAAATCCACCATAAATCAGGTGTGTGTTGTCATACACTGTCATTGTCTCCCACAGTGCATGTGTGTATTCAGTGGGTGTGAGGATGTGTACTTGGTCATATAGTGTGAGCAGTTTGTAGTTATGAATGAATAAAATTATTTTAAAAAAAGTTTCTATTTTGCATGTGTGGAAATTTGCACAAATTTGGCCAACTACTGCAAAAAGACCAGTTTAAAACACTCACTATAACGTGAGGTTTACGCAGATTCAGTGTAATGTTTGATTTTTTTTCATCTAATGTTCATTTCAAATTTGATTTATACCATGAAGTTCTGAATGAAGTTCTCCTTTCAATGAATGCTGAGCAAATGTTTCAGATTTTTTCCAAAGCAATATCATGGTATTACTGGTTACTGGTATTGTTACAAAATTTTAAACACCAAAATGAATAACTGAATGAGTGAGTGAGTGAATGAGTGAGTAAATGAATGAGTGAATGAATGAGTGAATGAATGAATGAGTGAATAAATGTGTGAATGAGTGGGTGAATGAGTGAGTGACTGAATGAGTGAAATAATGAATGAGTGATTGAGTAAGTGAATAAATGAGAGTGAATGAATGAATGAGTGAGTGAGAGACTGAGTGAATGAATGAATGAGTGAGTGAGAGACTGAGTGAGTGAATTAATAAGTGAGTGACTGATTAAGTGAATGAATGAGTGAGTGAATGAATGAGTGAGTGAGAGACTGGGTGAGTGAATTAATGAGTGAGTGGGTGAGTGAATGGATGAATGAATGAGTGAGAGACTGAGTGAATGAATTAATGAGTGAGTGAGTGAGTGAATGAGTGAGTGAGTGACTGAATGATTTAATGAGTGAGAGAGAGACTGGGTAAGTGAATGAATGAGTGAGTGAATGGATGAATGAGTGAATGAGGGAAGTAGGGAGGGAGTGAATGAATGAGTGAGTGATCGAGTAAGTGAATGAATGAGTGAATGAGTGAGTGAATTAGTGAGTGAGTGAGTGAGTGTGTGAATGCTCACTTTGTCATCAGGAGCCACGTGCCAAATGGAGAGTGTGTTCTGTTCCACATCTTTGTTGATTGACAGGTAAGACGGCTGGTAGACTTTAGTGGGCTCCAGAATCAATACCTGTCATAAATACATAATACATTCGTGCATTAATAACTAACAAAATGTATAAATAAATAACTTGCCGCCAACGAATGATATTGGTACAAGTTCAGATTATATCCAGCAGGGTGCAAAGAGCATTACCATGAACTGTTTCTGTTTCACCTGCGATCTGCAACTAATACAATATTTACTGACATTTCACAAACAACATAAAATTATTCTTTACTAAGTAAAACTGTTTGTTGTTATTGACTAAAAACAGTAGGTATGATAATGATATAATAAAATTCCGTGCATTATTATTATCTGTACTCAATCATTATCGAGCCTAGCTGAATCCTCAAATCTGATTGGTCAGAAGACGTGGATTACTTTTATACGTGGTTTACGTTAAAGCACTTGCTCTAATACGATATTGTTTCTATAGCAACAGCTCATTCACAGGGACTTGTATGGTGGACGCTCCACATAATCTAAGCGTAATAAGAGAAACAAATAATTGTTGATGAGGTGAATTTTTTTTAGGAGACATTTAGGTAACATGGACTGATGTCCCTCCTTCCCCACACTGTTTTGTAACAGTCACGGTGTTTTGCAAATTATCCTAGCACAGGACAGAGGAGTTTACGCGTTCTGGTATCTTCTTAAAAATGACAAGCTGCGTTTTACGTTTTTTGTTGTTGTTTTTTTCTCATTAACTTCAAGAGAGGCTGGTGAGGTGATTATTACATAAGCGATAACAGGAACTAACTTGATAATTAATGAATTTAAAAGTAGACTCAGACTTTTAGACCCTACGTTTGTGTATGCGTGCAGATCTGTGTGTGTGTGTGTGTGTGTGTGTGTGTATGTGTATGTGTGTTTCGTACAGGGAAGCGGACAGACGATACATCCTTTTTGGTAGCCTCTACCAGGAAGTCCATCCAAAAATCCAGTAGTTCCTGTTTAGGCCATGGTGGCTCAGTCGAAGGTTTCTTAAAGTGCTGATAGATTAGAATGGTCTCAACCAGTGAGCAGAGGTACCTGAAACGTGCATGCACCCACACACACACACACACACACACATCCCAGTAATATTATTGTTTTTATAATAATTTTCATTATTATTAAGACATGACATATAACACATACAGTAAGGTAATGTTATGCTATCCTTAATAGACTAAGAATTCCCATATAATTAAATCTTTAATACACAATAAAAAAAAATTAAAAAAAAGAGGCAAGTACATATAGTTGTTCCTCTCCAGGTTCACTCTATATTGCAGCCAAGAACTGCAAGAAAAATGACACGTGTAAAAATCCCAAGCTATCTTTATCTCGTCTGCCTCGCCCACCAGCCAACAGGATTTCTCAGGATTCTGTTTAATCCTCTGCACGTTTCACTCAAATATGGGACTTTTGGAGACTTTCAATTTTGCAAGATCACTCTGGCTGCCAACAGACAACACTTTGTGATGTAGATGTGGCAGTATCACCACATCTACATCACAAAGTGTTGTAGATGTAGATCTACATCTACATCTACATCTACATCACACTTTATGATGTAGATGTGGTGATACTGCCAATTATGTCTTTGGCTTTGACTGTGGCATGGTTGATGGTGCCAGTTGGGCTAGTTTGTGTATTTCAGAAACTGCAGATCTCCTGGGAGTTTCACACACCCTAGAGTTTACGCGGAATGGTGCGAAAAACAAAAAACATCCAGCGAACAGCAGTTCTGTGAGTGGAAACGTCCAGTTAATGAGAGAGATCCGAGGAGAAATGTCAGACTGGTTTGAGCTGACACAAAGGCTACTGTAACTCAAATAACTACTTTTTACAGCCATGGTGAGCAGAAAGGCATCTCAGAAACCACAACATGGAAAACTTTGAGGCAGATGGGTTCCAACAGCAGAAGACCACATCAGGTTCCACTCCTGTCAGCCAAGTACAGGAATCTGAGGCTACAGTGAGCACAGGCTCACTGAAACTGGACGGTTGAAGATTGGAAAAAGATCAGGTGATGTTTATATCTGTCTAGTACCAGATAGGAGGTTGGAAAGCGTGTGGGTATATGTGTGTGTGTGTGTGTGTGTGTGTGTGTACTTATGCAAGTATGGGAGCTTGTTTGAAGATCTTCTCCCATGCCCCGTATTACTCATTGCGGTTTCATGACCGAAATATTACCAGTTTGTGTGAAATGTAAGCATGGGAGCTGCAGGTTTGAAGCTCTACCCCCATGACACCTTTTAATCATATGGCTGCATGCCAAAAAGTGTGTGTTAGTGTCGTTAGTTTTCCTTTGTTTACACACCAGACCAAGATAGAGACGTATACAAGACAATATAGAAGGCTGTCTGGCTGCAGGCCAGAAGAACATTAATACATATAGTATATATAGGTGTGTGTTTGTGTGTGTTTGCACATACCAGATGGGAGCTTTAAGTTTGAAGAGCTTCTCAGAGGCTTGTAAAACACGGGTGTTGTCACAGGCCAGAAAGCTAGCGCCCAGGAAATATCCCACATCCCAGTAACTCTGTAGCTTATCCAGACTGCCTTTCTTTCCCAGGAGACTGCTCAACTTTACACCTAAGACACACACACACACACACACATCAAACTATTACAAATATACCTAACTAATATGTCTCTCAACAACAGACATAACAATAAATATTAACTTAATCTCCCTCTTTCATGTTGCTTACTAATATCATATAAAATACACACACACACACACACACACACACACACACACAGGCATTACACCTGCACAGTGAGGACCAGACTTCAGAACCATCCTTTACGTGTGCCTTTATTTGGTCCTATTTTTTTTTTTTCATTGCTTTGATAAGTTGTACACCTTCACATATTCTAGCCCTTGCTACGTTAACTTTTAGTTTGTGGTTTTAGCAGGCGTGTTTGCTTTCGGAGGCCACATTAAGCTCCTCCAACATGATGTTTGATATTAGTCACACAAGCTATTTGAATGCTAGCTCCCCAAACGCCTCCAAAGCATCTTCGTGTAAACAAACCGAACTTGACATACAGCAGAACAAGATATAATCCACAGCGCTAGTGCACAGCACTGACCAATGGTCTGAGTTTCCGCCAGGATTCTCATATAGAAGTCTACCGAAAAATGATCAAGAGGTCTGTACTTGAGCACATCAGCTGTTAGTCATTAAGAGACAACAATTAACACTGGTAGGACTATACGATTAATTATTTTATATTGTAATAGCTCTTATTAACACTGTAATTTTAGCGAATATTAAAAAGGGAAATTCAACCCAATGGCAACTCCATTACAGTTACCCTAGCAACTTATTCAATAAGTGAGGAATAAAACACAGAGCTGTTATTAAAATGAACAAACGAGGTGGTGTGATGCAGCCCGATGTGAAGCAGAGTTACTGTTGCTACCCGGAAGTTAATGATTTTTCTGTAACAGCATGCCACAAAGTGCTTTATTGCTCTTATTTCACAGCAATTCTGCCAACAATTACATTTTTTATTAATTAAAAATGATACTTTTTCGCATTTAACGTTAAGGAACGTCCATGAAACAAGAATAGGAGTAAGAATTTGTCTGAATATGACTGGGGAAAAAAAACAGTGGTACAGGCAAGAGCATCGTTTCAGCTGATTTTTCCATGTAGGAACAAGATATTCTGTAATTATGATTCGTAAATACGATGTAAAAGTCCATTACAGGCATATTTATAGTAAATCATGGTCAGCAAATGTGTCAATATGATACTCAGATTATTCATATTATTCCACTTTCATAAGTGGATTTCATTTCAGCTTTTAATATTGTATTCTTATTCAACAGTTATCACACAAGTGAAAAGTAGTATTGATTTTTGATAGTGGACACATTAATTAGAGAGACAGTTTTCTTCATTCTACACTCAGCTTTCCATTTTTTCCATTTCATCACCCCTTCAGACCTGCCTGGCTACACACACCTAATCATGCTACATTTTACTTGTTCCCCCATTCAGGCTGCTGGAAAGGAAGCTGCCGAAGTGAGGAGCTCAATTATGCATTTATTCCCTGACAAAATTTCACTGTGTGCAATTACACAGTGGGCGACGACACAGATGACAGCTTTATTTTAAGCCCCAATGCTGGATTCTGCAATACGCCTGACAGGCTGTTCGACTTGAGTTTCAAGATTATCAAGTGCTGTCTTACAGAATGTCCCAACCACAAGTACAGTGGTGAAGCTCCAACAATTTGGAAATTTCCAGCTCAAGACCCATCATTTTACTTTACACTTTTATAATGAGGTTTTGTTCTAAGCTGTTCTAGGCCAGGTTCCACACTCTAATACGTTTACCTTTTGCACTTACGCTTACACTTTAACACTTTTTTTCTTTTTTTTTTTTACACTCAACCTGCTGAAAGTAAACATCTGTACGATATTTTCAACAGTTACCAATGTTAAGAAAATACCCGAGTCAAAACCTGCCATTAGCACCTATGAATCAGTGTGAAATTATGTAAATGTACCTCTTTCAAAGAAGCTTGGCTCATGAGAAAAGTGATCATTTTGATAAACGTGAAAACAGTACTTGAAACAATACTCGAAAACAATATTTCAGCATCATGTGCTACATAACATTATGTTGTATGCAATAAGCTTTACAACAATATTTAATTCATAAGAGATTTTGAAAATGAATGAAAACTGAGGAAGCATGAAATAGAAAGAAATTGATGGTATGTATATTTACGTTTCTTTAGCAATTCCTGGCAATTTTGTTTGACATATTGTGAAAGATGTGGATATCCAAAAATCTGAAATCGCTAGCAAATTAGGCATTTATGCCTCTGGTACTGTTGCTTTTACTTTTGTTCTTCTATTGTTTGTCATAACCGAATATGTTCTGAGTGCTCTTCCTGTTTTTCATGTTTTGTGAAAACGTTCTTTTTCATGTTCTGTAATTCAAGCTGTGCCCTACTGAGAATGAAGTTTACAGGAACCAAGCATAAGAACTTAAAGACTGGAGAATTAAAAAAAATTGGGGGTTGGGGCATATGAGCCAACCTGCGCAGGTTTGGTTCAAGGAGTTTACTGAACCCAAATATTTGAATCACATCGTAACTAATTTACAAATGAAAATATCAGCTTAATTTGTTACTTGTCACCTGAATCACTGCAACGGTAAACAGTAGTAAACAAATGGTCTTCTGTCAACAAAAGTAGATTACTGGGCAGATTTGTGTATTTGTGTGTGTGTGTGTGTTTGTGTTTCGACTCACCCACTTTACGGAGCTCGAAGGAAGTGTCAAACTGTTGACCAGCGGCCAGCAAAAGCACAGCATAGTTTATACCCGAGTGCAAAGTGGGCTCCGATTCAAACCCTCTCCTGAACCTATTGGGGGTAAGAAATAAGAGAGGAAAGACAGTTCATGCAAACTTTTTGTGTACAATAAAGCGTAATAAAGTGTATAATCTGTTTAATCATTTATCCCAAGAAGTCACTTAAACCCATAATTTATCCAAAAGAAGACACTTAAACACATTAACATAGCATTGCTGGTTTAAAAAAAATGACAAACTTTGCAAACACCAATTTATTATAATTTCATTATAACTCGTGTCACATGATACCTGCTTCAACCAATGGAATTTATTGAAAGTTAAAAAACAGGCCACAGAGAAAAATCAACGATAATACCCTGTCTTTGAAGATTTTTGGTTAAACTTTGAAAAATGGGCAAAAAAAGTAAAGAAACAGTATGAGTTGAAAAATACTTACTACCTTAGCCATTTTTTTATTTAAACCAACGTAGATCTGATTAGAAAGACCGAGATCTTGATCACAATAACACAGAAAAAATGTAGCTTGTTACTGAGAAACCACAAAGCCCTCCATCCAGAAGACTTAAAAGTTACAGCTTTACCTTTGACTGTTGCAGAGTGCTGACACTGGAGACTCCTTCCATAAATGCTAAATAAACAGCTTATTTCTAAACAACATTTCTACAGAAACCTTCAACATATCAATAATTACACTCGCTACAAATCTGTTTATGTTGAGTGTCGGTCACATATGTTCCTGTGTACGCTGTTACTAAAGAAACGTATTAGAACAAGCGCATTAATATAAACTACGGCACTACTGTCAGAACTGCCGTTATGGACAATGAATCAACACTTAACCAATCAGATCTGAGTATTTAAGTGCACTATAAAGTGTAGAAAGTGTTTAGAAGCCTGAAGAAGTTTCTTACAGATTTTACACTGTGTTATAATTAGAAAGCTAAATTTGAAGGGTTTACATAATTTATGTCCCATAATAATGAAACTCCCTTCAACACTTCCTGTTTCTCAATTACTTTTTGTTTTATTACAGCTCTTTCAGTCTCAAAGTATCACTTCTGTTTTTGAGTACTTGGATTGCATAGATGTGTGTTCATTCACATGAAGTGAATGTAATGCTTGTACGATGCATATTAGACCAATCCTGCACCAGTGCATTTGGCAAATAAAGCTTTTGCTCACCATTGTATGCTGCTGTCTCGGCTTTGAGTGTCAGCGAAGTGCGAGTCCTGAAACATGTCTTTATAGATGCGTCCCACCAAGCAGTAAATGTCCGAGGCCACCTGCTCTTCAGACTCCACCAGAGGCAGCATGATGTCCAGAGCTCGCTGTCTGTCCCCAGGCTGGTTCCTCCTAAAAACACGAGTATTGAGTTGGAAACCAAATATTAATAATCATGATTAATTATTATAATGTAATTGTTATTAAATCTCACCCATAAATTGTACTATAATGCTGTCTGTTTCCTATTTAAGATTAGGAAAGCACCATGAAGGCCCCGTCTTATTACTGCACTATCTATCTTAAATAGACACAAAAAAATTAATTTCTGTTTAAATGATAAAGGACAATTATGAATCCTGAAAAAAAACCCACAATATTAGTCTATACCACTCTGCTTTGCACACACACCTGCACTCAGGGGAATTCCCAAAGATATTAACTTGTAATCACTGAGATAAAGATAAGATATATTGGGTATTTTAAATTAAACGTTCCAGTTGCATTGCTGTAAAAACAAAACAGATGGGTTGCGTCAATTTGACATCAAGGAGCTAGTTAGTAAATGGAACGTAAGCGTCACGTTATGATGTTGTCCTTCATTACCTTGCATGCAACTTAAAGGAAAAATCTACCACGAACATCTTCAGTGGAGTCCAAGATTTAATTTGTAACTTCTTTCATTGGCATTTTGGTCAATTTTTCACTTTGGTCAACAGTTTCCTACATTACCCACGATTCTGCTTGACTACCTGCTGATAGTGGCGCCAATGGGATTGATCCCTTGCTTCATTTCTGCCTAAGGAGAGTGATGCAGCAGCGCTTTAGTCCTTTTGTCCAGCCACCTCATCTCTTCATCTGTACACTCTGTATATAATCTGTATACACCATCGTGTTTGTCATCACATATTTGAGCCGAGATGGTTCCTGGCTATAACCCTTAAATCAGAGCAACCATGTCATTCGTTATAGCTACTTTGCAGTCTTTAACTTTAAGTCTCCACTATTCTACACTGAATTTCTTATTAATACGACCCTGAATATTGACGAGTGGGAAATGAAGGCCTGCCTCTTTTGTTTTTAGGAGCTAACAGCAAAACCTGACCATTATTTTTCTCCTATTAAACTCCACTATATCTGTACAATGAATGTCACCCCTTGACATCAGAGCAGCACACAACTCACGCAACAGGAAGTTACAGGACCAACCAACACATTAGCACCAGAATCGCTAAGCACATCAGAAATATTTCAGTATAAACATATTTAACGTGTTGAAGGGAGGAGTATTCCTTTAAGGTTCTGGTTCATAACAAGGTAAAGGGGAGAATGCGAATGCGAGATTGTGAAAGCAGCCATAACATGCTGATTGTATAACAATGCAAACAATAGACTCCAGTCTTTAGCCCAGACAAAATAAGAGAGAATAAATGAAGTGAATGCAGAGCCAAATAAGAGAAGAAGAAAGAACGTAAGTCAAGAAAACATATTATCCCCTTAAACGTCTAGGTTCACATTCCTCCCTTACTAAAACATACTGCAGGTACTGAATAATTCAGCTTAAAGGGTTAGAATTCGCTGTGCTGTTAATAAGACTGTGATATATTAGCTAACTAGTCATTAAACTAAAGTCTTTAGCAAGGAGCCACTGAGTCACTTCTACCTGACAGCTTAGTTTTACGAAACGTCAAACTACTTCCTGGTTATGACAATGCCAATGGACAGATAAGTAGGTTTGCTCATTTGATTTTAAGTGACTGGATTTTTACTTATGAAATTTGAATGACATTTTGTTTTCATTTTGTCCTAAGGGTGTGCACATTTTTGCACTATGTAGTCACTGCTATTAATCATTTTTATTTAGTATTAACTACGGCTTAAATAATACTTGGCAAATACATTAGTTACAGTTACGCATAATAATTAATTATACATGCAACCCTTAAAGCAAAATGCTATGGATAGAAATAGACAGATTGAGAGAGAATGTATGAAGAGCTAAAAAAGACAGGAAAGAAGCTCAGAGAGATGACTAGAAGTCAGGAAAACAGGAAAGACAGAAAGAGGAGAGAGACTGAGAGATTGAATTAGCCAGAAGGTAGAAAGAGAGAAATACAGAGAAAAAAGAGAAAGATATTATGAGAGACACCGGCTGAATGAATAGAGAGAGAGAGAGAGAGAGAGAGAGAGAATGTGCAAATGACCAACTAGAAGGACAAGCAAGAAGATAAAAAAAAACAAAAACACATGAACAAGAGAGAAGATTGGGAGAATAAATGCCAAGAGGTAGGAAACAGATCTCTATACAGATCATCCCACTTGTGCACCTACACACACATCTATACAGTTACACAGCTCACTAAAAACACAGATAAATCCAATATCCTCCATCACAGTGCCTCCATCAGACTGGGCTGCTTCATCTGCAAACCAGCGTTAGATGTCACCGCCACGGGTTTGCACTTTCTCACACCTCCCCTGTGACACACACGAGTCATTCGCCATGTCTGGCTCTGAGGCGTGATATGATAAACCGTCCCCCGGGTGACAATTACCAGAGAATTTCATGTACCCCTGCGAGCCTGAATCCCCCTGACTGCCCCTTTTCATATGGCAAGTAAGTGCAATTAAATCTCTCTTCATTTAACACGCTACTGTTTTTCAAGGGCTGGTGCTTGAACGGAGGAAATTGTTGTAATGCTGTTGAAAAGTGGGACGTGTTAGAAAAAAAATGCCAATAGAGTCAATAGAAATGAAAAAGGATGATCTACCCATGAGTCATGAGTGTATTACTGGCAAGGATTCATCACATCAATGCTTTTCGTAAATAAAACACAATATTAACACATGCAAATGAACAGGGAAGCCCAAGAATATTATAAGTGCCTGAAGGAAAGCCATTCTTACACAGACACTCAACCACACACACACACGTCACCTGTTTAGAGCGAAGGCATAGTGGAATTTCACATGAGGGTTGGCAAAGGGGTCAAACGTTGGAAGCTTTTCTAGAGACTCAACCAGCTTCACAATGGACTCATAATCCTACAAACAGACAAATAAAACTTTCACTAATAAATCAACAATAAAGGATTTCCAATAAAAATACTCCTTTATCATGTAGCTGAATAGTGCAACACTATTGGAGGAGCCATCTTAGACAAGCCAAACATTATACATATTTGGTGCAATTTGGTATCATTCAATGCTGTAGGCTCCGCCTCCCAACATTTGAAGGCCATTTACAAAATCGTTTATTTAAAAATAAGATTATGCAGTTTACAAATGTGTTTAAAGTAGGTATATAAAGATTCAGGCATGTATTTGTGGAAAAGATTTTGGTTGCGACAGACTTCCATTACTTAGATACATTAGCCTTAGTAGTTGCTTTAGTGTAAAAATAAATAAATTATTTAAAAAAAACAAAAAAAACCCATAGGATACCAAACATGTCTTGGATGATCAACTAAATTTTGCATAAATGGAAAATATTACATTTCAACTTTCACCAAACCTTTAAATATCTCGCTTGTCCAAAAACAAGCTTAGATTTCTTCATAAACGTCTCTCTTGATTGATCATACATGAGTTTCGTTTTATTAAAATGCTGTTTTAGAAGCAGTGAGAGATGGTTATTTCATTCCCAACACACTGCATTATTAATGAAACCCTCCTGCATCATACTCTTGAGCCACTGCACAGCATGAAACCACTCAAACCAATATAAATAATTCAGTCAACCTTTACAATATGTCATATGTTGATATTAATTTTATTTATTGATGAGGGATGAGGTGACATGCTAGTGGCATATGCTAGATGCAGCGTGTGCTAGTGGTAGTGAAGGAAAGATTATATATACATTTATCTGTTGTATTCAAGTTTGTCACAGATTGCTTAATAGTTTCTAAATTGCTTAGATTGGACTGCATTGTTTGTCATTAGACTGGGCCAGGTTTCTGTTTGAGTACGGTCTAACTTCCGTACACTGGCCTATGTCTATTGCCGGTTTGTTTTGTTCACGTCTACCTATTTTCAGGTGAACTGCGTCTCCTTCAGATTGGACTGTACAGACTTTTATTAGACTTCACAATACTTCAGAGCAGAGTGTGTCCTCTTTACATTTAGTTACACTGGACAGTGTCTGGTCCCATTAGACTTGACTGTATGTAACTCCAGTAAATGGCCACAATTAGATTGGACTCTATGTTCCCTCAATAAATTAAATCATGTTTTTCACCACTTGATTGGACTGTCTGCCTTTATTAGAACAGAATGTACCTATGTCCATTAGACTGGACTACATTTATTTGTGTCCACAGCCATAAACTCCAAAGTATGTAGATCCACTTGACTGACCTACTCCATTAGATTGGACTGTGACAATTCACATAGATTGTGTCTATCTCTATTATACCACTGTCGAACTGAACTGAACTATGCCCCATTGGATTGAGTTGCGTTTTCATTAAAATAGACTATGCTGACCTGTATTAGATTGGACCATACCTGCCTCAGTTAAACTGGACTATTCTGACTTCCTGGACTGTGCCTTCCACTGGCAGTTTCAGGCATTTCCTGCCTCTGTTTATCTTTGTTCATCTCCATATGATTGGACTACATTCTGTTAAACTACAGTGTGTCTCACTGTAAGACTGGATTGTGTCTCGCTGTTAGGTTTGGCTGTGTCTAGCTTTGTTAGATTTGGCTATGTTGACCTCCAATGAACCTCCACTAGGTTAATTAAAAATGGACTGATTCCCTTTGCTACACTGGACTGTCACTTCCATCCATTCAACTGGACTGTGTGTACCTGCATTAGACTGAAATTTGTGAAGCTCTGTTAGATCAGATTGTATTTGCTTATAGGAGACAGGAAGCCGAATGCAGATAGAGGGAGTCCCTGGAGACTCAAAGCTTATTAAACATTTACACTCAGACATTTCAGTTCAGAGTCTCATTTCAGTTCTGAGAAACTCAACTCCTACTGCGCTTCACCTGCTCTCAGTGGGTATTTTGAGTTCTGATTTAAAAAGTGGCCTGTATATCCTACTAAAATTACTATTGACTGGTTAATTACTATTGGCAGCCAGACTTGGCTGGATGGTTGAATTGTTTGCATTTTAAACATTAGCAATGTGGAATATCTCTGATAGAAGTAGCTAAAGTAAGTGAGCCGTTTTTCTAAAAACATCAGGACTAAGTCTCCCATAGGTGTTCAAATGGCTTGACATCTGGTGACCATGATTTACATCCTCATCAAACTATTCCGTGAGACCTTGTGCACTGTGGAAGGGGTCAGGTTCATCCTAGAAGACACCACTCCCATCAGGAAAGAAATGTTTCATCAGAGGATAAACGTGATCAGTCAGAAGAACTTTGTATTGATTTGCAGTGACGTGTCTCTCAAAGACAAGTGGACCCAAACCATGGCGGCAAAATTTACCTACTAGAACTCTGGCTGTCTTTATTGATGATGATTTATAATGAGAGAAACATTGACCAACAATAGCAATGGAGAAACTTGAGGATCTCACCTGTATGTCTCTGTATGATAAAAGCAGGTTGATCACAATGTCAGCTGACAGACACTCTACGTTGTCCAATCGCTGCTGGATCCGCCCCATCTCTGCTGCAAGCTCCACCCCCGTGTACAGCTCCCGTGCTTTGCGGATCTCGTTCAGAATGGTTTCCCGGAAGTACTGGCTATAAAGACACCACAAACACAGCATGTCAGTGTGAGTGCTGTGCTGAGAATGGATCACCACCCAACAAACAATGGGCAGGGGTGGTGCTGTAGTGGTGCCTTTCCCCTAACAGACAGGGTAGTCTTGGGAAAACAAAAACTCTTGATTGGCTGGGACTGGCTGGAATATCTGCTAGAAATCAAGGTTCTAAATTGGATTTGCACATAATGTCATACCAATCAAACCTTGAGTCAACAACTGTTATTGTTACTGAATCCATACAAACCACCAAGAATCTTCTTGTGGCCTACTTTTGCTCACAAGTTACTCAAATATCACTGTTTTGTGCAAGCTATGCTTTTTCGCCCACAATTTTGAGCTAAACTCGTGAAAAGATATTTCTGTTTTTCACATGATTTCCCCTGAGAAACTTTTTAGCACCTAAGAAGTCACGATGTGTCTCTTCCACTCCCACCTGTCTGACAGAAGCATCTGAAGTGGCTCATTTGAACAATTTGTGGTTTATTTAAATCAGACTGAACCAGATGGATTCAAATTCACGTCCACGGCTCTGGGTCTTGAGATAAAACTTGTTCCCCTCCGAAAATAATTTTTCCAAATCCAAAAAATACATTGCAATACATAATAATATATATTATATGTATGTAATACTATGTAATAATATATATATAATAATAATTGTGATATGCAGTAACCTAGGAGATACAAGGCAATGGTTAAAGGTCAAGGTTAGCAGGTATTTATGAAGGGAACTTTTAACAATGATCTGTAGATCGTTTTGTCCATGCATGTCATACATGAGGTCATGCAGCAAATTTAGGGTTTATCACAGTCAGTCTTACTTCATCCCCAGGTTAAGAATGCAAACAACAGAGTGTCAAAAAGTACACCTATAATTTTTGGTCGTTCTATTACAGGTGTATGTCACAGCAAAATATTAAAGCAGGAGTTTGTCATTTTAGAGCCCTCTGGTGCCTTTGCAATTGCAATTGCTGTAGAAACATTGATAAGCGTTCCTCTTCCGCCCAAACGGCCCCATCCGCTGTGTTGAAGCCTTGTGACCTGCCATTTAAGGAAAAAGTGCTCTAGAGCTAATTTCTGGGGTAGATATGAAGGAAGCCAGATATGAAGGAATTAGCAAGATCCATTTGGCAATGTTATGGAGTACAGTTTCTCAAAGGAATCTCTGACCTACTATGTGATCATTATTGTTCTAGAAACACATTTAAAAATGTGACATCTAACATTTTAAAATAATACATGTTATATCTAAAAAAAGAAAGCATAAGAAATCAATTTGAAGAATTTTTTGGGCACAGCCAGTTCTCTCAGCCTAACAGCCATGACTCAGAGCTTTCTCGATGTGACAAAGAGGAACTTGCGCATTGAATAAACACACACACAGACACACACCGAGAGATCCCTCCAACCCTCCGGCGTCTCTGTACTTTCCCTGTGGTGAGTAACCTAGTGTAATTATTAACAACCTTTAATCATAACATGCAAGCATAAATCAAAAAATCTAATACCAAGAAAATAAAATCAGACACTGAGACAGATCAGAGTCAGAATGTGTGTGTGTGTGTGTGTGTGTGTTTCAGTTTCACTCACCAGGAGCTGGTCTGTGTGCTGGTGAGAAGCTGGGTCAAGCGATCCACCAGAGGCATGCAGATGGGACCGAGCAGAACCTCAAAACTGGGCTGCATCAGCTCACTGAGGCCTTTCATGAAGCTGCTCTCGCAGCAGTACACCTTATTCTGAGGAGTCACTATGTACGGAATAAACAGGTAGTTCGCCGCACATGACTGAAGATAGGAAGAAGGAGAGAGAGAGATAGAGAGAGACAGAAAGTATATGAGTATATGATAGGCATTGGCAGTAATGAAATTCAAACATTCATGGCCAACATGTACACAAAAAAACAAGTAGTTAATGGAGTGAAAGAGGTGAAGAGAATGAAGCTCAAGGTTCTGAAAATAATGCAATGCTAGCCTTGGACAGAAATTCTAACATTTATAGTCTCCATGTACAAGAACAAAATAAGCACTCAGAGAGAGAGAGAGAGAGAGAGAGAGAGAGAGAGAGAGAGGGAGAGAGAGATTTATGCACAAATCTGTCTGCCTGTCTTCTTTATCTATCTCTCTACCTATCTATCTATCTATCTATCTATCTATCTATCCATCTATCTATCCCTTCTGTAAATCACTCTGGATAAGGGCATCTGCCAAATGCCATAAATGTAAATCAATCTATCTATCTATCTATCTATCTATCTATCCATCTATCTATCTATCTATCCATCCATCTGCCTGCCTGCCTGCTTGTCTATCTATCTATCTATCTATCTATCTGCCTGCTTGTCTATCTATCTATCTATCCATCTATCTATCCATCTGCCTGCCTGCCTGCTTGTCTGTCTATCTATCTATCTATCTATCTATCTATCTATCTATCCATTTATCTATCTATCTGCCTGCCTGCTTGTCTAGCTGTCTATCTATCTATCTATCTATCTATCTATCTATCTATCTATCTATCCATTTATCCATCTATCTATCCATCTATCTGCCTGCCTGCCTGCCTGCCTGCCTGCCTGCCTGTCTGTCTGTCTGTCTGTCTGTCCATTTTTCCATCTATCTATCTATCCATCTATCTGCCTGCCTGACTGCCTGCCTGCCTATCTATCTATCTATCTGCTTGTCTATCTATCTATCTGCCTGCCTGCCTGCCTGCCTGTCTCTGCCTGTCTCTGTCTGTCTGTCCGTCTGTCCGTCCGTCCGTCCGTGTATGTATCCATCTATCTAAATAGCTATCTAATTTATACTCATTTAATTCTAATATTCGTAGTCATAGATGTAAGTGGTTTATTACCAGTAATGCAAACATTCATGGTCATGTACAGGATGAACAGATAGTTGCTCACAGACATGGATAAAGAGAAGTAAGGGAGTGTTTACTCTGGGACTCCAGGCTTAGGTAATAACTCTAACTTTTTTTTAATGTTAATCATCACCATGCACAGGATGAACAAAATAAGTAGGTATTAAGGGCAAATCTGCAGAGAGAAAGAAGTAACGAGACTTAAGCCATGGGAGTAATGTAAGTTTAACATTTAAAGCAAACAAGTGCTAAGCCATACGGAGAGAGAGAGAGAGAGAGAGAGAGAGAGAGAGACCCCAGGCTTCAGCTGCAATACAGTCCTAATATTAACGATAATAAAACTTTATTAAATTGAGCTGAAATGACTTGGCAGCCATTAGCGATATAATACGTCAGATATTACGAAGAACAGTGTGTGATGCTGAAACTCGAAGTAAGAAGCAAGATGTATTGAACGTGGTGTTTCTGAATACAGAGAAAGAAAAAAGAAGGCGAGATATATTCTCTTTCTCTTTCTCTCTGTCCTTCACACACATACACACACTCTTTGATCAGTTCTATATATACACACACGTCCGGTGTGGTCAGACACTTGGCTGCGTCACCTGTCACAAGCTCATTCATATTTTAAGCAGCGAGGGACACAGAGACAGAGACAGAAAGAGAAAGAGAGAGAGAGAGAGAAACACAGACAGCGTGCACTTTCATTCAATTTAGAAAGCAAGCCCTTTGAAAATGAACCTTTTCAGCTGCATTATGAGCATCGTTATTAATCTATAAAAGAGAACGAGTGTTAATACCATGTGCTCGGCCTCCATTTTCTCTCTGCTGACTTACACAACCGAACCTGACACGCGTAACAAAGACGTCTAAAGAAAAGGGGGGGGGGTTTGAAAGATCAAAAACAGGGAGACAGGAAGAGGATTAGTCATCGACTTGATAGAGGAGCAGAGGTCAAAAGAAGAAAAGTAGGTGCCGAAGAAGAAAAGATTAAAAAAAGAGAGAGAGGAAAGAGAGGAGCAGTGAAACAGAGGGAGGAATCACACTCTTGCTGTTAGACAGAGAGTCAGCGCTGGTGTTTCCTGCTACCTGCAGCTCAAAGCCACCTGATCCTCTGAACCACTTATAGCCTCACTAAAGCCTAGCGAGCAACCCACTAACCCTGCTCTCTCCATCTGCTGCCGGACAAAGAGAGATAGAGAGAGAGAGAGAGAGAGAGGGAGAGGTTAGAAGAAAGAGCTTTTCATTACCAGACTAGTCAGGTCCAACTGCTGGAGTGATGCTTTTTAAATAATCAACTAATAAATCGACTCGTAATTATAATAATTCAACATGGCCCAAATGAGTTGATATTATTTCATCACATGGAAAAAGTATATTTTATATATTTTAGGAATACATTATTTGAACCCGAGACCAATAATCTGTGTAGCTGTTTCAGAAATCAACATGTTTTTGAGCTATATCTCAACTTCCTGTTTGTAAAAAAATTGCTTCATTTTTTTAACTATCATGATTCAGTGATGTGTGGCAGCCTGGGAAAACCCTTCATATGATACACTTTTCCACTACATACAGTTCTGAAAGCTACAGTTGAACTGAAACTGAAATCTGGTTCTCTTTGGCACGTATCTTTAGGCAGGTAGAGATTTGACTCTGAATTGACTCTGAGTCGACTCTGAGTCGACCCGGCTGCAGGAAATGAACCAAACACACCATGCATTCTGGGTTACGCGCAACATTTTTTATAGACATTAGCTAAACTGAGCCACAGGAGATTTGGATCAATGAAGAAAAAGACAAAATAAATTCTGGATGTGACACATAAAATGTTTTAAATTAGTTATACATACAGTAGAGTTTATAACTATCAAATGATTTATTGAGAACTGACTCCATGTGTTCTCCATGCTTGGATGAGGCCAATGTTTGTTTTCCTTTTTCGGTTGCCAGATTTCTGAGCAAAGATGAAAGAGTTTCATGAGAAAGGTTTCTGTTTTACACGGCCCTCAGGCGGTGGGTTTTTTTTTTTGGTTTCTGATTCATTTAATTATGTGCAGTGTAACGCCAAACTAAACCAAATATTATATGAATCAAAAGTATTAGCTAGCAAGGTTTCAGACATCTTTAGGCAGACCAGCTGTTTTTTTCCCACCCACTGTGTGTGTGTGTGTGTGTGTGTGTGTGTGTGTGCGTGTGTGTGTGTGCATGTACTCACAGTGTTTTTCTGGCACACGACTTCCTGCAAAAGAAACACGAGACATGCGTGAGTTTACAAACCCCTCAGTGAGGCCAATAAAACTTTACAGCATCCGCTCTAAATCTTTTATTTCATGCGAGTCCTGTTAATCCGCTCCTGTACGCATTAAGAGCTCATTAGCGTTCCCAAACAAATAAGTCCCTACATGCACACTATCACAAAATACATCACGATCATACACAAGCATGGCAGGACTGGCACAGAGCCAGCATTTAACTCAAGCAAGACCTCAAAAGGCTTTGAAAAGGAATCTAATTTATTCTGTTTAGTTCATTAGTGTCTTTAGTTTTACGCTAGAGCTACAACGCTAACGTAGCTAATAAGTAATGGAAGTTAATGTCTCACTCAAAATCCAAAGTGAAACTATATTATCATCTATGTCTAGCTTTCTGGTATAAGTCCAATTTTAAACGTTCTTTCTTTTATTGTTGCCAAATTATGCCAAGTAATTATGGCTGTCCAAGATGGCTGCCACCATGGGCACTAACGTGGCTTAAACAATGGGTTAAACATTATTAATTTCTTGTAATTTATACAAGAAATAAACATATGAATGGGAATTATATTTTAATGTCATTTTAAATATTAACCAATTAATTTTTATGGTGTTTTACCACACATTTCTTTTCTTTTTTTTTTGGATATTTCCCTGATTTTCTTCCTAATTTAGTAATAGCCAATTCCCCCCTATCAGGAAACTTTCCCCTATCACACAACAGCTACCAATCAGGGAGGTCGAAGGCTATCACATGCTTCCTATGAGGCATGTGAAGCCAGCTGACTGCATCTTTTCGAAATGCTGTTCCCGCAACTTCAAGTGGTGGAGTAACACACTTTGAGGAAAGCGCTATCTGACCCTTCTGCTCACAGACTCCCATGACTGGCTGGTTTGACTGTGACTGATAGGATAGAGAGTATTCCACCCCTCCCTCCCTGAGAACACGGCCAATTTTGCTCTCTTGGGCTCCAGGCCACGGATGGCTGTGGCATCACCGGGATTCGAACCCGCGGTCTCCGGATGATAGCTTTTCTGTTGCGCCACTCGGGAGCCCTTACCACACATGTCTATCATGATACTGAATTTATTTCAATATATATGGTTGAGATATCAAAGTATGTTATAGGTTTGTTATAGAAAACCCCAATTTTGGCCGATTTGTCATCTTTTTGGCTATTTTCCAGAATTCAGCCACAGCATCATCCGACAAGTTTTCCCAGACCGCCACACATTTAAGGTTTGTAGGCGAAAGATTTTTGTGGAAAATATTTCTGGTGAAACAGACATCCATTTCTTATTAGCTAGAAAAACTGTGTCTGTTGTAATTGTGTACATTTGAACTAAGTGGAAAAATTAACTCTGTAAATTAAATTATTAAATTATTTTAATCCTCAGCTAAAAGTATTGATTGCATTCTGTCTATCTTATATGTCACTAAGCATTAAAGCGACAAACGTACAATCCAACGTGAAACCTAAATGTGAAAATGATAACGATCTAGAAGAAGCTACAGTGTTTAAAAATGACATCTGTGCAAACTCCACAAGATCTCATCTGGACTGCAATCTGAAGCGCTGCGTGCTTCACTCGTGTGTGTGTGCATGTGTGTATGTGCATGGCCTCATCAACTGAGATGAACACTGTCCCTGCTCTGAACTTGTGTGAGAAATCAGCGCCTGAATATCATGCACTCTAATGCCCCTGAGCCCCTCACAATCTATTTCTCCTTTAAATTAGGCCAGAGACAGGACCTGCTAAAGCTGGTGGGATTTCTGTGCACCACAATAAAAGGTGTTAAAAGTGAAATGAGTCATTCCAGGGTGTTAATGCGCCAAAACAACACTTATAGCTCTCGAGCTTTTTATAGTACATGAGAACAAAACTCTTCAGCATGCTGTAGTGCAAACAGCTACAGTGCGCACAAGCACAGTGGAAGAAAACATATGTTATTTGAATCTGAATGCTCAATATTCACTTATTTACACTCTTTAATCATGAAAACACTAAACCCACGCAGTCAAATTTGTCAATATATCTTTGTGGCTCAGTTCAGTTTCTGGAGCTTTAGAGTCTGATTTACACTATCGCCAAAGCACCTAAACCTGCTCATATCACTTCTGTCAATTGATTAAAGGAGCAGTAAGGAATTTTAGCTTAGCATTTTAGCTAAACAAATACAACCCCCTCCTTCATTGTTCCCTCTAAACACATTCCTAATCTGAAACGCCTCACTGCTTGTGTAACAGGATGAGCTTTTTGAATTGGCAGTGAACATGACTGACAAAAAAATAGATACACTTTCTTGTCCTGATTGGTTGGATATTACTGGTCCACATCATTTGTTTGTTTATTCCGAATACAGAACCTGGGCCACTACTGAGACCAAAGTTCCCTTTGAGTGCATATTTTAATGACAAAAAAAACGCAAAAGTGCTCAGACTTAAATATCGCCGACCACACCTTTAATCATCTAGTTATATTTGTGTATGTATAATTAATGTCAAATCTTCACTGTGTATTAGTACAAGATTAAACGTTATATTACAACTGCAGTTTAAGCCTCTATATGTGTGTCTACTATATGACTTTGGTGATGTTACGGGATCATTTGTGAGATTTGGACTTGCAAAATATAGAGCTATATAGAAGTGTATGTAATGTGAAGATGTTGCACTACCGTGAGAACAAGAGTTCAGTGGGATTAAGCTACCTGGAGGTTCTGCAGCGAGTCGGAGTTGGAGTCACAGTACAGGATGATGTTGTTGGCCATGCTGAAACTCTCCCTCACTCCCAGGTGATAGAAGAGAGACGGCTGTCGGAAAGCGTCCGTCATTTCCACCACAGCAATATCTGCAAGACAACATCGCAAACTTATCAGATGGAACTCCCAGAAGACTTACAGGGTGACGCATGGAAAATGAGATTATGCCAATTTATTAGACACATCTACCTTGTAGCTACACTAATTGCTCCTTTTATTAGCTGACAGTACACATGGTCATAAAGCAGCTTTTTTTTTTTTTTTTTTTTAAGATCTCTAATGAGCAAGCCAGAGGAGAGAGTGGTGAGGAAAAACTCCCGGGAATGACACAATGTAGAAACCTTGAGAGGAACCAGATGCAAAAGGGAACCGATCCTCTTCTGGGTGACACCTGATTTATAAATTATTACAGTATACAGATGTAGAAGAGAAAAGGCAAACAATAATATGTATGAGCATATTGTGAATAGGAAGTTCTGCGATGAGCACAGGACAGTCTTCATGATTACAACAGCAGCTCTCGGGTACAAATCTACAGTATCCGGGTGGAATTATCCACAAAACAAGAGACTGGTGATTTAAGCGTTTTATTATATAATGTGATTTTTTTGGGGGACCACGTATAGCTGTTAGTGTACATCATACAGCATCGTCAGATTAAAAAAAGTGCTTAAGTGTACTGCAACAAGACAGCTATGTTGGTTGGATAAGAGTGTAATGTGAGACACACACACACACACACACACACACACACGATTGTTTTTTATTTTGAGCAGTTCTGTGGTAGAAAAATACTGTGGAAATCTAAATAATTTCTATGCAAAGAAAGAACTGACAATCCACGCACACACACGCACTCACTTCCACAAAAACACAGTCTACTGATGTTGGCTGTTTGTTTTTGCGTATATATGTGTGTGTGTGTGTGTGTGAGTGTGTGTGTGTTGTGCGGCTGATTTCCATAGGGCCTGTCCCTAGCACAAGTTTTCAGTGACTACATGTAAATATTGACAGGAAGTCATTTCTTCTGGTGTGTGTGTGTGTGTGTGTGTGTGTGTGTGTGTGTGTGTCAGAACTTCGGTTCATTTGCTGGGAAAACAAGAGGAAACGATTCAAATTGTGAACTGAACAGCACGCACACACACACACACACACACACACAGACACACACCTTGTGCAGAACCCACATACACAGCAGGTGCCAATTAGTCATTAATCTTTCTGCTAAATATTTAACTTGTGTAAACTCATTTGTATGAACAAAAATGACTAAGACAGACTAACTTCATGGGTGTGCACTGGCGCTAGTAAAGGTTAGCTAGCAAGCACAAATTAGATAGGGAAGCTAGCTACAGTGTAAGCTACCAAGGTAGCCTTCATAACCACAAGCCACTTTGAGAATGTTTAAGTGATTATAAAACTATGATTATGAGATTTAGTTTAAAAGCATTTAACAAAAAATATCAGACTAATAATGCTAGTTAATTCACAAACCCTTGCTAGGCCATGCTAGCTGCTCTAACTAGCTTTCATTCCATATTAGCCAAATTAGCCTCTTTTTTGGGGTAAATTAGCCCTATTGCTTTCAGAATAGGTGAATGCAAACATAAGTGTGGGATACTGTATGTGTGTGAGGGAGCAAATGACATTTTTTTAGCTCTTTTGTCCAGCTTCATGATAACATTTTTCAGTCCCCATGAATGTTCCACAAAAACTGAAGAACTCTAACAAGCTGGACTGCTTATTTTCAGAAAGTTCATTATGTAAGTAAATTAAAATCACAAGGTACAACAGGCAATGAAATGCACATTACAGGCAATGACTCAGCAAAAACAGTCGATTGTTTCTCATGTTTTATTTATTCGTTTAACGGATGCTTTTCATTTACCACATTAAAGGAAACACAATCCCAGCACGCAGCTCAGTAGGTATGGCTTATTGGTTTTGCTCAAACATTGAACATCCAACAGCTACCACAACCCTCTCACCCACTGCCAGAGAAACCACTGTGCTCTGTTAACAAACCCTTGTCCCTTATATTCATAAAACACACACACACTCATGTCTTGCTTGTTAGTACCTTTCATTAACATAATTTTTAATATTAATGAATAAATTATTAATTTTTTATTTTTTTTGTCTTCACAAAGTCCAAAAAAAAAAATGCAGATACCCCTACATGTATTCCCCACCAAGATAGAAAAACCTTCCCACACATACAGTGCCTTGCAAAAGTATTCAACCCTCTTAAAAGTCATCAGATTCATCTGGATTACAAATAACACTTACCCGGATTGTTTCTGCCAGTATTTTTTTTTCAATTGCAAACCAATATGATCTTGAAGTACATTTTGAAAGTCAAAATTCACTATTACTTCAGTTCCTACCAGCTCTGCACACTGTATGGAAGGGATTTTCACCCATTCTTCCTGTCAGATTTGCTCCAGGTTCTTCAGGTTGGTTAGATGTTGTTTGTTGACTGCAATTTTCAAACAGTGCCACAGATCAGATTCTCAGTGGGATTCAGATCTGGACTTTGACTTGGCCATTGTAGAACATTCACCTTTTCCATTTTAAGCACCCCTCAGAACTCTTCTGCACTAAGAATTTCATTGTACAAGGAAAGATTATGAATACGACAATGAAGTTCTTTAAATCCCTGATTAATACTTTTTCCAGAACTTTGTCCTGGACTTGTTTTTATAGCTTCTGGGTCTTCCTGATGCTGTTTTTTTTTTAGGTATGTTATCCAACAAACTCTTCCAGCTGCATTTACATTGAGATTATGTGACATTATAATCACACAAAGGAGGACTCCATTCAGCCAATCATGTGACTTGTAATGGCAAACCTACTTTAGGGGTTTTACAGCAATGGGGTGAATACTTATGCAATCACAACATATGTTTTTCATCTGAAGATACTTTTGCAAATGATGCTGTTTTTTTTCTCCCATTATTATATTCTCCCCACAATATTACAAACTATTTTGTGTCAATCCATGATTTATAATCCAAATTAAATCCATTTCTGTTCCAGGTTGTAACACTACAAAATGTGGAAAAGTTCAAGGAGGGGTTGAATACTGATGCAAGGCACTGTATATCACGCTTATATGTCGATTTGGATGAAAGCCTCAGTACAAATTCAGTATATTAATGAAGTATAGTGAAGTATTGTCATGGAATAAATGCACAGTCACACAACCATCATACTGTGCGAAATACGACCGTATCACATAAACTGATCTCTGGGATTGAAATCCTACAAGAATGGCTTTTTTCCCCTTTCTCGATACTTGGCATACATATTTGCCCTCCCACCCATTTACACACACACAAAGCAAAACAAAAAGACAAAAGCTCACTCAGGTGTGGCAATGGAGGCAGTCAGGGCAGTTTCTGCCCACAAATCTCTCTATCTCTCTCTCTCTCTCTCTTTCTCTCTGCTACTCCATGATGACAGAGCCATTAAATGATCAAAGCAGCAGCCTTATAAATCCAAATTATCTCTTCAAACGTGAATTTGTGTGACTGAGCATGCATGCATGTTTCATCTTTATTAATTCATTTATTTTCTGAGGGGATCAGGTGAGTCCCAAGGCCTCAACAAAGCTTCAAAACCTCAAAGCCTCAAAGCCTATAAGAAAATGGATTAAAAAAAAAATAGGCTGTATTCAGGCACCAGACTAATGTGACTCATGTTATAGTGATACTCAAAACGTGGCTAACCTGATCTCTTCCTCTTGCTTAATACTCGGCTTTTTTGTCGAAGATAATGGCCCAAATAGTTTTTAACACCGGCACCTTCACAATTTTAGAGTGCACGCCATGATCTTAAAGAAAAAAAACACCCTGATTGCTTTGATATTAATCTTATATTCTGTAAAAATGGATCTTCAGTGGCATCCAAAATTTGAGATGGGAGTTGATATTTTTTTTTGTTTATACTTCTTTTATAGACAGGTTGGTCTATTTTCACTAACAGTTAATTTAACAGTTTCTTACATTACCCACAATGCCGTTCAACTACCTGCTGATAGTGGCGCAGTGGGATTTAGCCCTCACGTCATTTTTAGTTAAAGACAGTGATGCAGCGGGGCTTTAGTCCTCTACTCTGTCCAGCTCTCTCGACTCCTCATTTGTGCACTCTGCTCAAACAGATCAGCTTCCAAAGCTTCAACTTTCATGCTAATATCACCATCAACACCATTATGCTGCTTATCTCATCGACTGCTAACAGTAACATTCTGGTACTTTGAGTCAAATGTTTGCTGTCTCAACTAATTCTATGTTGGATTTTTAATTAAAATGACACTGAACATCACTGGAGCTAAGAGCAAAACATTTCTGTTATCCCTTATATTTGAAATCATTGACATTCTTTCCCTTTTAAATACTAATATAACTGAGCTAGCAACAACCAACCAACAAATTAGCACCAGAATCACTAAGCACAACAGAAATATTTCAAAATAAACTTATTTACTGTGTTTCAAGGTGAGGTTTTACTTTCATTTAATCAACTGTGTTCATCTAGAGTTGAGTCGAGTGTGAACTTGTGTATTGGGCAAGATGTACAGTACTTAGTTCAAGCTTGAGGCGCTGTTTATATCTATATTTATGATCAGAGCCGTGAATTCACTCTTGCAAACGATCTCCAGGTAAAGATCCATGTCATTACAAATACATGCTGTAAAATTATGCCGACGGCATGACTATCTAAGTGCTAGATATGTTTATCTCTAACGCTGATGACTGGCGGAAACTCCAGACACACGCATTCCATTTGTGTCAGGGCTTTTCTAGCAGGCATGGGCCTGGAGAAGCTCTACATCACTGAGGAATGTGTGGAATTTCAGCACAGAGGTGTGGATGTGTGTGAGGGGGATAGAAAACGGAAAAGCAGGGTGGCCGTAACTCCTGATCTCAGGAGTTTTCCACACTGAGGGGGAGGTATGACAAAGGTATTCGCTATCTCAGTAAATTCCATCAAGAATAAACAATACGCTGAGCTCAGGTCGAACGGAGTACGTTGCAAGTATCAGTCGTCACAACTTTCATGATGGCTTAATGACCGAACATAGAAAGCCTATAAACAACTGTTTATTTTGTGTAAGCAGTGAAACACAAAATGCATAGTTTCTCGGAAAACATGACGAGCTGTATTTAACTTCATCAGAGAGAAAAGAGAGAAGCTGGTGAGGGAAGGCAGTTTATAGCTGCTATAATGTAAGTGATAACAGGAAGTAACTTGTTTTTGCCTATGATGTGTCATTCTTTAAGCAAAGTGTGTTGTATAATAGTTATAAAACACTTCAGGACATGTTGTTATTTGAAAATAAACAACTTCAGGTGGTAGCAATAACTTCACTTCGCATCAGGATGCATTCACACCACCCTGTCGTTGATTATTTTCCTATAACTACATGTCCTCCAGCGTTTTATTCCTTACGGATGAGATCAGTATAAAACAAATTTAAGATTAAGCCTGTATTTTACTAATTTACATACAATTTCGAGGTTGAAACTGTCTTATTCTATTCGGTTAATTTTGCTTATTTCAAGAATTTTTTTCTAGAAAGAAAGGAAATTTATCTTTTAATAGAATAAGACAATGTCAGGCTTGAAATTAGTAAAACAATCCTAGAAATTCAAGACAGTTTCACTTTGCTAAGATAACTTTTTGTAGCGTAAAAGTAAAAAACAAACACGGCAGCCCAATTTGTCGCACTGATGAAAGAATATGTTTGTAAATATATGTGAATTCCTTGTTGCATAGGTAGCTAAAGTTTAATTCCTATTTTGCTAACATGACTTCCTCACAGCTTTCGAGGCTAACTTATCATAAGCTTTAGTTATCCAGCTAACCAGTATGATCTCTCTAAAGTGCTTCCCACATGCTAGGCCTGTTGAGGTTCCGTTGCTACTGCGATGCAAAACAAATTTATGTACTGTTTCATTACCTGCCATGCTAAAATTTTGCTTTTTGAGCTCAGTTTGGTAAAATAAATAAATAAATAAATAAATAAGGACTAGGTTCCTACAATGACACAACGTATTCCTGCAAAAATGCCTCAACTGGATAGCATTTATACCTCTTTTTTTGACCTTTATCCAAAGAGCCTGGAGCAACAGCAGCAAAATTAATCTTCACAGTATGTAAAGTGGTTAAAGTCTTGTTTTTTTTGTCACTGGTCAGACAGGTTAGCTCATGGCTTGGGTTATGGATTGGCAGCTAAAGAGCATTAGGGGAAGCTGACCCCATACCAGAAAGCTGCAGGTTTTGAGATCCAGACATTCAATCCCACAGAGCCCTTGGGTGGTTTGGCCTCGATGGCTTGGAGTAAATAAAGGTGAACACTTTACTTCATGTCAAAATGTCAGTTTTGTATGTCTGTTTCCATAAGATGAAGGTATATATATATATATATATATATATATATATATATATATATATATATATATATATATATATATATATATATATATATATATATATATATATATATATATATATATGTATACCAAAGTGTTAACCTGCTCATATGCAAAACGGACACTTGTCTTGGCTTTTGCATGGTCTAGTTTGGTTCCTTTCAGCTGTGTTTTTCCTGAAAAGAAAAAAAAAAACAAAAAACGAATCCTACATGAGGCAGGTGTAGCAGTAACAAAAGCTTATTCAACCTGTCTGACAAGCTTAATAGAATTAATTCACGCTCACTCTGTTACTAAATTCAGACTCCTGAGTCATGCTCCAAAAGCGAAAACAACTGAAGGATTTTACTGAGAGTCTCTGAAGTCCAATTCATAAATAAAAACTTTAGAACAAAGACGAGATGCCTGGTGAACAATAGTCAACCTTGAGAGCGAAGAAGGTGGTATTTATAGGTCAGAGAATGAAGAGTGAGAACGAAGAGTGCACAATCCCTCCCTAAGAACCATTATTCCTAAATAAACCAGAACGGCTTGTTCTTTCTGCCTCATGTTTATTGCTATTATGCTTTTGCTCACAGTTGTGGCGCTTGAAATGAACGCATACCTTAATGATATTCAAAATATAGCTCTTCCTCTTGCTCTCATATTCGGTCTTACCAACATAATGGGCCAAATATTTTTTTAGACAGCCACTCATTTTTGCAAATGCACACTATGATTCCCC
>CM040483.1:5019752-5050849 GCA_022758105.1 Pangasianodon gigas
AATCTCTCCCATATCACATGACTACTACCAACCACAGAGGTTGGCACTCAGTTTTGTTTCCTCTAAGACACACAAAGCCAACCTCTGCTTTTTTTTTTTTTCTTTTTCAAACGGCTGCACGTGCTGCATCACAAGCCAGCGTAACACACTTGGTGGAAAAGTACTATCTGTCCTCTTCCTCATTCATGAGCTCACAGAGGCCTACGATTGACTAGTGTTGCTCTGATTGACAGAGGAGAGAGTATAACATCCCTCCCATCCTGAGAGAACAGCCAATTTTGCTCTCTTGACTCCCAAACACAGATGGTATTGGCATCGTCGGGATTCACACTCGCAATCTCCCGACGATTGGGTGAACCACTCGAGAGTTTGCTGGCTATGATTTTAATTTAACTAACCAATTGTGCCTTGAGGAGTGAACGCAAAACCGGAAAGGGGAAAGAATTCCGAGAACATCTTTGCGTTGGAGCTTAAAGGCAGTTTTGCAAGATCAGGATCAAACCCTCATTTGCTGAGGAGTGAATAGTGGGGTGTTGGAGAGAGTGATGTGTATTGGGACTGCAGGACTCAACAAGAATAGGTGCAGGAGCAGGTAGATTTCAACTCTCATGTGGGTAGGAGTGGGACGTCAGATATGAAGCTCAAATCTGATAAAAAAAATAAGTGTGGGAGCAGACAGGATTGGTAGGAATTCCTTCAGGAGTGGGCAGGAGCGGGACTAAAAAACAGTTCAGGAGCTGTGGATAATAAAAGGAAGACAAGAAAGTTGTCGGGAGTAAATCATCAACAAAGAGAAAATGGTAATTCTGAGAAACATATCTAGGACCTTGTTATTATTAAGTACTACTTTAAGTGTAAACTGCCAACTTGGTTTCAAAACCAACTTAAATCGGATCCAACCAGAAGCAGTTTACGTGATCATCATTGGCATCCTCTTTTTCTTTCTCCTCATTCCTTGTGTGTGTGAGCACACTTGGCAATAAAAGCTCTTTCTGATTCTGATTCTGATTCCTTTGGCTGTCCGTGCTTTAATTAGGCCTTGACATCTTATCTTTTTAAAATGCAGCTTTATTACCATGTCTGCAAGCGTGCTTATTTATGGCTGAATGCCAAAGCAGAATACTGACGCATCATTTCCGCTGATGTCCTGACAACACAGACATCAATGGGATATTAATACCCGGGTGTTAACTTCCCAAGGCGCTTGGAGATGACAAATTTCCCCTTTGTCATATACAGCTAAAGACCTTATTGACATGAAGTCTACTCAATAAAAAGACAAATACACTCACTGGCCACTCAAATGAATAAAATAATGAGGATACAGGTCAAGAGCTTCAGTTAATGTTCACATCAAACAAAAATGATGATCTCAGTGACTTCAAATGGGGCATGGATCTCATGCCAGAAATACATCAAGATTTGTGTATTTGAGCAACTGCACAGCAATGGTGTGGAAAACAAAAAACATCCATGGAGCAGCAGTTCTGCAGGCAGAAACGCATTGTTGTTCAGAGAGGTCAGTGGAGAACAGCCAGATTCGTTCAGGCAGACAGGAAGCACTCTTTACAACCGTGTTTGTATATTTGTAACACTCTCTGAAAGTGTTACCATGAGTTGTAGACTTCTACACAGGACCTTTGAGGGTTCCTTTTTAAAGTTCTAGATCGATCCCAAGGGTTCAAAGGTGTCCAAAGACTAATTTACACCAGCCTATGAGCTGTACCTTGAGTGATCTAACTGATTATCAAAACATGCCTAGCGTTAGAGGCATGCATGTGTTAGCATATGAATGAAATATGGCATCAGAACCAGATAACGAGTGAACAGGATACGATTTTATTTGTGATACAAAATGGAACTGTCTCAGTATTAAATAACCTGCTCTTGAATAGTAAGTTGGGTTTACTTTATACATTGTAAATTGTGAAACAAAATGGTTCTTGGTATAAGTGATTTTTTTGCTCGCAGACTTAAGAAACGTTGTATAATAAATAGGTGCATGAATCTTTAGGTTCAGGTGGGGTCACGTGAAAAGCTGCCACTGGCATCAAGCTACATCACTTTCACTTCCTGTCTTATCACACCAGGAAGAGGTTGTCTCGCTCCTCTTCCTCCACTGCTGCACAGGACTGAAACTGAAGTGATAATACAATCGCGCACACACACACACACACACACATACACATACATATATATATATATATATATATATATATACACACACATGTACATGCACAGCTGCTGATCAGGAAACTGTAGCAGTCACCTCAAGTAGACTGTGAATCCCACAAAGTAGGGTTTGCCATCACATGTTGTTTGCTTCATAGTTCTTACTGTTGTGTGCATTTATTGTGTTGTGCTGCACTTTCATTTTACTGAGACTGTAGTTTGCTGCCTCACAGCTCCAGGGGCCTGGTTCAATCCTGAGCTCAGGTTACTGTCTCAGTGTTTGCATGGGATTCCTCCGGGTTCTCTGGTTTCCTCCTACTGTCCAAAAACATGCATGTAGGCAAACTATGATAAATTGCCTGTAGGTGTGTGTGTGTGTGTGTGTGTGGGTGTGTGTGTGTGTAGGCCCTGAGATCCCACCAATCCCGCCTCACACCCAGTGTTCTAGGGAAAAGCTGCAGATCCACTGCAACCCTTGATCAAGATAAAGCTCTTACTAAAGATTTTAGACTAAAGTAAACTAAAGTTTAAAGTTTATGAAACAGTCTCTGGTGAGTAAGCGTGGTTGGTTGTTTGCAGTGTCAGTCAAATGGCAACTTCCTGTAAAAGTAGGCAGTTCTTGGGCATGTTTAGTCACAAAAAGTACCAGGCTCTCTAGCATTGCAAGACTAATCGAAACATTTCCAAAATTTACAAATGTCAAATTGCCTGTTATTTAGAGCATACTTTATTATTGTTTAAATTAGATATCAATTATCTAATTAAAGGCATAAAACACTCAATCAAAGTGTAAGAGCTAATATCTACTACTAGAAAACTATTATATAGTTATAGGCAGTTGATGCAGAACACACACTTTTTAGGAGTCATTCTTCTCTAGCGCAATCTCATATGCCATTTAATTGGGTGTGTAGTGCATTACACACATTCTACAATACACATCACCCAATGTAGTGAGCATACATAATAACTGGGCTTTGGCCTAACTGGGTGTTAAGTAAGTAATAAAATATAACAGGATGTGCTGTTAGAAGACCAATCCGACCAATCACAATCGAGTATTCAACAAGAAAAATAAATTACTGTTTGTGAATAAATAAAAACAATTGAGAAACGCTAGCGTTTCTGATAGAGTTGTGATTTATTGATGATGAGAGTTATGATGATACTTCATGTTAGGTGTCTTTGCTTAAGAAAGTGATTTTCACCTTCTGTGGTTTATGTGGTAAGAATACGTAGTGTAACGCTATTGATAAGATTTGATTAAGTTATTTGAATGTATTTGAATACTAAATAAAAAAAAATACTAGCTGAAATACACAGCATGTTGTCCTGCATGTTGCATCATGAGATTTTGTCCCTCAGAAACAAATGTATATCCAGTGACGGCTTGTCCATAGGGGCAGGTGGGGCAGAGCCCAACCATATATATTTCAGCCATTCAACAAATCTTAATCTTTAAAGTGTCTATTCACAACTACATATTTTAAATTCCGTGAAAATACTAATGATCTCTTTTGAGTGACCAACGATAAAAAAAAAAATGTTGCTGGCTGACCAACATAAGCCAATGATCCACTGATTTGGTCGCATTTGTAGGCATCGTGCTTACTGCCCCATTTAGGTTCCATTGAGTTATTATTGCACCTAGTGGTCAAAAATGGGAATTGCAACAAGTACTAAACAGAGGCCCACTGAAGCAGGAATCACTTTGCCCCCTGATATTACACCTTCTGCATTCATCTTGCACACTGGCTACGTTTACATGCACATCAATATTCCAGTATTAATCAGAATTTGATAATATTCTAATTAGTATTGATTCATGTAAACTATGCAATCCGACTGCCTGATTCAGATTAAGACAATATTCTGATTCCCCAAATTCTGATTCCCACCCCTGGAATATGCCTGTGTTAATCAGAATTTTTTTTTGCACCTTATTCAGAAAATCCACTGAAAGGAGATATATGTGCATGCTCAGTCCACAAGGAATTATGGGTGCTCACAGATGCTTAGCTATAGGCTAGGTATTTAGGAAATGGAAACTCAGGCATACGTACAACAACAACGTATACAGGAATATTCCGATGTCTGTATGCATATAAACATCGTATTCAGAATATGAATGCAACGTGAATATAGACCATAAACTGAATTTGATGTGCATGTAAACGTAGCGACTGTGACAATGGATACGAAAACCACACCTGATCGAAAACAGTTTAATTTCTTTTAAAAATCCATTTGAATGTATGCCATCTTTTTAGTCCACAGTTTTCAGGCCTTTCTGTGATTAGAAACGATGTAACTAACAAGTGTAATTTACACTGTTATCTAACTAGCTATGTTATAGCTAGTTATAACTAGCTAGGGTGGTGTTTATGTGCCTTTAAAGTGCAATTATCAGCAACCATAAACCATCATAACTGCACCAATTGCACAATTCATATCTTCATAAAGTCCTCATTAACAAGTCCATACATTTTATATCGAGTTAAAATACTAATGACCAACGATTCTTTTTTAAATGTTGCTATTTGACAGATATAAACTGATGTTTCTTTGATTTGCTCGCCTAGATGTTGCGCAATTGCTAGGCAGTGCGCTCTCTTCCTCTCTTTGTTCTCTCGCACACATTCTCTCTGTAGAGAGCATTACAGCTTGTACTGTAGATCCTCTTGACCCCGTTTTCTCTATCCTGAGCCAGGATAAACGAAACACTCAGCATTAGCCATCGGTGCACGTGAAAACTCCTGCTGTGTGTTTATACAGGCGTACGGCTGAGCTGCAGTCTCTCACCGGCCTACCGCTATTTACTACAACCGTATTTACAGTGTACATAGTACATAGTGTGTGTGTGTGTTTGCATTGTGCAATTCTCACTCACTTTCAACCTCTCTCTGTCTCATTTCTGTCTCTGGGAGTTGCACCACGCCTGGCTGTCTCTCAAGCAATCGTTAATCTCACACAGCAGATCTGACCTGACGGCAAAAACCCATTCAGCTGGCGGAGGTATACGACAGTGTAACATTTTGTTTAGGTACGTGGCGTGTGGAGTTTGTCGTAACTTGTTGGACCTGAGAGTAAAACCGAACAACAGGGACTTATAGAAATAACCTCTGCTGCTGCACTTCTCCTGATGACATCACGTACCCTTACAGTTTCCTGTTTCCTGCCTGAGAAATCACTCTGATTTCCAGGCATGGTGGCAACGCCTTCAACCTGATTTAGATCCCTCTCAGGAGGACATGATGATAGCTTTCTTCGTTTGATCTTTTTTAATAAGTTAATTCAGCTGCCATGTTATTGTATCGATTCAACCATTTTCTTAGTAGATTTAAGATATGGTTCTGCCCCTTCATACATTTCTGACTTCTGCAAACTATAGTCATGTCTTAAGATCATCTTGCGCCAACCTAAAAAGAGTGGTGAAGCAGCCACTTGTTTACATTTAATTTGACGGTCCCTCAGTATAAGAAACTACATTGTGAAGTACTCACGCAGAATGAGAATCTTGGTCATGTGATTTCCACCAACGCATTAGGTAGATGACAAGATTTTCTCTCGTCGTACAGTGTAAGCTCTGTTTAATTTGGAAGGTTGTGGGTGGGAAGCAGGCAATCAAGCAACCAGTGCAGGCAGGAGCAGGGCAAAAAGTACTGTGGTGAAATCCCACACAATAGCCTAATAATTATAAAATAGAAAAAAAATCTGCCTTTGCAAAAAAAAATAATAATAAAAATCCACACGTTTTTCATCAGCAACATAAAGTCATCTCTGACTATTAAGCACTGACACTGGAGACTCCTTCCAAAAATGTCAAATAAACGTATCCTCACAGAAAACTTCACATTCAATGATTGTTGTTTAAAAACAACATATTTTGAATTTTTTTTATTAATTTTATTTACAGGCTTAAATTATGTGGCGTATCTGCCATAGAAAGTCTATGTTCTCTGAATGAGCTATAACTATAGAAATGATAATGTATTATACATATATAAATTTGCAGTTTTGTCCAGAACTACTGTCAGAATAAGTGTTTTTATTCAATAATATTGCGCAAAATAAATAACAATTACTGTGCGTGTCAATGAAGGAACCCCTGTGTTACAGCAGGCTAGTCTACTTGGTTAGCGAATGTGGAGTCATCAAGAAAAATCCACATCTATGTTGAATTCAAAACAGCGTAAGTACGTAAAGTCGTCATAAGAGTCGACATAAGTGCATGTATGGAGCGTGTTTATGTGAGACTCTGAAGGTGGGAGTAGGACAAAAATATTAGAAGGCAGAGTGGCACATGGTCCAAACAAACCCAGCACTGTGTAGGAGCGAGATGTAATCCGTACCACTAATACATAACATCTCAAATGTGACTCATGGGCCTTAAAAGAGTGCGCTCTGTAGTCTACTAACACTGCAATTAAGCCAAATAGACTCGCAAGGTTCTTCACAGACCACAATGACCTCACTGACCTCACTGACCTCAGTAACCTCAGTAACCTCATTAACCTCAGGTCAAATCATCTGGTTAGCTTAGTGTCAGACTGAGAGTCCATTTCCGAACACACAACCCTGCTGCGTGTGCTGTCCTTATACAAACTGCCCCAAAAACTTTGAATATGTGTTAGTTTAAAATATGTACACCACACACTTTTTAAGATTTAGTCAGTGATAGATTTGTGCGATATAATGATTTTATCATCTCTACACCATATTATATTGAAATCCAGTGACGTTTACTCTGATTATATATTTTATAATTCCAACCATTACGCATTTTGCATAGGAGCTCCACAATTTAACATCAGAGTATGCTAGTACAATTTATCACTCAAAAAATATTCCTAAAAGCAGTCTTTTTATCCGCAATAAAACAGGAGATGAGTAAACCGACATACGAATCTGGAAAAATTTTGGCAAGCATGTTCAACTTTCCAATATTAGCTGACACCAACTGGAAGCCCCGCCCCCTTCCCGCCACATCTCACAAGCTCTTGACTCATGCCGCTCCTTTTCGTACCTTCGTTAGCTGAGAATTTTGAGTTCGTTAATGTGAATAAAATCTATCAGTGTGTGTTTGACTTAGCTAACATTCAACAAGTGTATAGTCACCGAAAAAACATGAAAAATGGCCAAAAAAAAAACAGCTCCTCCGTTTTTTTGGGGTTTTTTTTGGCAGAAATGGAAATAGGAAGTAGATTTGATCTTTTTAGGTCAAAATCTAACACTTTATAAATAATGTTAATAGTGGTGTTAATTAGAGCATGATTAAGTATGCTGTGCTTGTGTTGTGCTGAATTCCGGCTCCCAGCAGAAACACACTCCCTTCACACTCATGTGGGTTACAGAGTAAGGGAGCCGGATTCTGGTGGGGAGCCAGAATTCAGTACAACATCAGCAAGCAGTTGCCAACTGCACAGCCGGTAACATTATTACACTCTCCCCAGTACGCCTTAAACCTCAAATGGTAGAAATGCTTCTTTTCATGTCTTTTTCTAAACTACTGGTTCTAGATGAAATTCTAAATTTTTTAAAATGGAAAATCGAAGCAAAGGGGAAAAAAAATCTATATCGCACAATCCTACTCAGTGAATATAGCAGAGGTTAGCTAAAGCTAGTTGTTTTCGAAATTTAAAATAACAATTCTACAGACTTCCTTCCAAAGCCACACCCCCCAAAACACTGTTGCTGTACAAGCAGTACAGCTGATTGGTTGTTGTTTGTGGTCCGCAATGGATATCATCACAACACAGATATCACGATAGATATCTGGATGTAGATTTAGATCCCTAATGAGCAAGCCAGAAGTGACAAGGCAAGGAAATACTTGCTGAAGTGACATGAGGAAGAAACCTTGACAGGAACCGGACTCGAAAGGGAGCCTGTTCTGTTCTGGATGACACCAGATAGTGGGATTATAAATCATGACAATCAGGTGCGGGAGAGTAGAAACAAACAGTATAGGACGGTCTTTATGATTACAGGAGCAGTTCTTAAGTACGCTTCTACAGTATCTTGGTGAGATTATTGACTGAAGCAGAAACTTTTCTGGCAAATGGACATTTTTAGGGTCTCGATATGGGACTATCCACAGCAGCAGAAGGTGAATCACACATTCACAAAGCTCCATAAAGAAGTAGAGCCTCGAGGCTTGTTTTGTGTTTCAGTGAGGTAACTGAGGTACAGCTGTTCACGAGTGTGTGTTTGGGAAAAGATCCAATCAGGTTTTGGTTTTGGACGTGCCTCAGCGTGCCTCTGCCACCCTGCTGTCATCCTGTAGAAATCTCAGTCAAAAGATTTCTGAATGCTCCAAATGTTTGCAGGAAGCAAAACCAACAAAGGAGCAGGCATGCTCTTATATTCAGCGACTAGCGTTCGTTTGTGTCTACAGTTATTCATTAGGAAGAACCTTTTATCTAACCAGACTTACCAGTGAGACAGAGTACATTCCAAGCATAGATCTTTGACGGTTAAGGGCCTCGCCTGAAGGCCTAGCTCTCTGAAATTGCCCAGGATGTGAACTCGCAACTTTCAGGTCAATAGCGCAGAACCTTAAAGGAGCTGCATGCAACGTGCATCAAAACTGCAATGAAAACACCGGCAAGCTATCTTCTTTCCCCCTACCTGCCCCTAATACTTTACATGCAAATACATTTGCCTTGTAAGTTGCCTTTTGAGGAAAATGTGTAGAGCTGAACAGCTCTTCTTAAGCTGGGGGGTGGAGCTTATTTCAGGGCTGGAAAGATTTAAACAGAAGCCTAAAATGAACAATTAAGCCTCATCCAAAACATGGTTTTTATCACATATCTTTGGAATGTTATGATTATTATAGATCTAGAAACACTTCAAAAAATTACAAACTGCACCTTTAACTGTTGAGCTACCTGCCTTTTCATTTTTCACAAGCCCAAATAATTGCCACTAGACAATTTGTAATGACATTAATGATTACATTTACTTCAGGCTCACTTCTAGATACAGCAGAAAGTTGCCCACCTTAGTTCATGCCTTTAGGGTAAACTGGACTGCTATAAATATTCTCAGCACAGTGCCAGTGACCATATGTTGGCAAGTTGCTACTGTAGTACAATCTTTCAATGTCACTGTTAAACTCTTTACAGCCATAATCAGGGACAGCAGATTCCTCTCAGTATATTCAGATCAACTCTACTCCTGCACTCAAGTAACGTGACTGCACTCCTTAATGCCACTGAGTGACATTTCACACATACATTCTCTGACCCTGAGCATGATAAGATGAAGGGGGGATGCCCCACAGTGATATCTTCAAGCTCTCTTTCTTTTGTTCTGGCATTTCTTGTCATATATATATATATACACCACAGCACTGTTGAATTCTCCATTCTGATTGGTCAGAAGGGGTTGGAATTTTCCTAATTTTCCATTCATTCATAGATGAACTGATTAGATTTTGAGATTGAGCCAAGCATGGTCAAGGTCATATGTCTTCATTTACATTTATCTCATTTATACAACTGAGCAGCTGAGGGGTAAGGGCCTTGCTCAAGGGCCCAAAAGCAGCAACTTGGCAGTGCTGGGATTTGAACTCATGACCTTCCGATCAGTAGGCCAACATGGTTTTAGGCCAACCACTGAGCTACCACTGCCTCTTCAATAGCTTCACACATGTTTGAAGTATATTTTAAGGGTATTTCAGGCATACATATTAGGTAACAAGGAGGACTAGACTTCTTGTTCTTGACATCATGTCAAGTTCTACTTGTTTTCAGACATGTTTTGATTGTATGCACTAATTAACCCATTTACTCCCACTGGTCAAAACCGGGTTTAAATGAGTTAACTCTTTCCTAACTATAATGATGCTTGAGAGCTGAGGTTAACTTCTCAGATTCATCTATACAGATATCCACCAGGTCCTTCATGAGATGAAGTGAATCTTAGAACAAGTAATGTACATTACACTCATGTGCTATATGCAACAAGCCAATATTGTACAGATATTCTATTATGATTACAGCGATTGCAGATTTGTGAAGGTTAATTGTGACTGTGATTAGAAATAGCCAATTTAGGATCCATCTGTGGTTGAAACTGGGCCAGTGTGTTGCACTAATCCTAATTCACTTCTATCATGTAGTCCACTGAAGATACTTTGTCTCTGTGGTTGTGTATGATAAAGAACAGGGTATGGGGAAACACAAGAGCTTCCACTTAATGCTGTCAGGAGAGAAAAAAGCCAAACAGCTTCAATAGGCTCATGTGGAGCACCAAGCCTGAGATTTGCTGGGCTTTATGAAACACTTCCAAAGTCATGGTACCCCTTAGACATCTCCTGAATGAAGAAAGTGGGACTTGGGACAAGTTTGACCTGCAATACCAAATACCACCAAAGCTCTTCAAAACTCATGCAACTCATGCTCAACTGTTCTAAAGCCTCATGACTGCACCATGTACCACGTACATACTTCTGTCCGTTAGTGATAGTGGTTGAAATGTGACTGAGCCAAACTGGGGAATTCTGACGCACTTGAATGAGGTAAGACATGTGAGACCTTGTTTTTCAAAAATAAATTTACAGAAGATCTGTTTTTTGTTTTTAATCAAGTCCCAAGGATATCAACCAGTGCCAGGGGATGTGCAGGAAAGCCACAAGTGTCTCACCACAAGTCATATGACCAGTGTAATGTGCGGAAATTGCAGCAGAAATCTGTCCTCAGTGACATTACTAAGGTCTGCAAGTTTTTCATACCCTTATCTAGCTAATAAAGGGCTTGAAAATGAGATGATCAGATGAGATGATGAGCGGAAACAGCGCAGGTGAAATGCAAATTCTTCTGTGGTTAAAGAAACAAAAAAATAAATAAAATCAAGCCCACACTTGATCTGAGATCCTTGTGATACTGCACGCTCTGCTGCGTATCTGCGGAAGGCCAGTGTGGCTGGAGGATTTGATACCAACCAAGAAGGAGCACATTTGAGTAAATTTCAGTTTTCAAACAACTGATGAGTTGTATTAGGTGTGCTCCTGCTTAATCAGAAAAAGAATGTGCAGTAGTCGATTTTTTTATTCCTTACTTGTACAAATAACCTGAAAGATATGTAGAACATGACAAAAAAAAAAAAACAATAACAATGGATTAAGTCATGGCCTTAGCAAAAGTGTATTATGTCACTGAGGAAACCTGTTTAACAGACTTCCGGTCCAGAATGCTTGTTTGGGTTTGGATGTGTCTACTGTCAGTCATTTTATAGACACTATATGGGCCACCATTGATCCTGGGGGCGGAGCTTCGTGAACACAGATGGGAATTATTCAAATGTCAAACCCACCTAACCCTTAGAGGCCTAATCTTGGAAATAAAGACTAAGCTTACCCATTTCAGCCTTAAATGTTGTTGTTCCTCTTTCGGCTGCTCCCCTTAGGGGTTACCACAGTAGATCATTGGTCCATGTATATTTGATTTAGCACAGTTTTTTAAACGCCAGATGCCCTTCCTGATGCAACCCTCCCCAATTTTATCCTGGCTTGTTACCAGCACTGAGAACATACTATTGCATGCAACCCCATTGGCTGGGGTTGGTTCCCTGGCCAGGAATCAAACCTGGGCCGCAGCAGTGAGAACGCTGTGGCCTAACCACTAGTCCCCTAGGGACCTACTTCACCTTTCAATGTACCTACAGGCAAATGTCATATTATCTACTTTCATGACTGTTCCTCTACAGCTATGTTCCTCTAACTCAGTGTTCCACACTCCTGGTCCATTTTTGGGTTTTCCCTGGCCTGAACACACCTGGTTCAGCTAATCAACAAGCCTAAACTGGGGTGTGATAGAAGAGGTACCGTGGCATGGTGTCCTCGGCAAGACTGAGAAACACTGCTTTAAGAAAAAACCCTAGTTTATTTCTGAGAGTACTGCAGTTGCATCCATTTGTAGGTAGGATTAGACACCACAACCGCATTTTAACCTCATGAGGGGCTTATTTATGCACAATGCAAAAGTGCAAAGCATAGACAGTGCACTATTTCGGTGCAAGGGCAATAAGGGAAAAAGATCGGCAAACACAGATCTTTTGCTATACTGTATTCCTGCGGTCCCAACGCTCTGCACATTTTGGTGTTTTCCAGTGGCTTATTATTTAGGTAATAAGTTGTGTCAGGTCTGAAGCAGGGAAATCACCAAAATGTACAAGGAATGGGGTCAAGAAACACTGTAATAGAGAACGAATCGCGGATTCTCAACTCCATTCTGGCAAACCTACTACCCTGCACAAGCCAAAGTTCTCCCTCTCCTGACCCAATTCATCAACGACCTCATGGTTTGCTGATCCGTTAGCTCACAGGTTCTCAACCCTGGTCCTGGAGAACCTCCTGTCATGCAAATTTTAGTGTTTTCCCTGCTCTAACACACCCACGTCCACTCCGGAAGGGCTGTGAATTGGCTGATTAACTGAATTAGATGCATTAGAGCAGAGAAAACACTAAAACCTATACTAGTTCCCAGGATTGAAGTTGAAAATCTCTGTAACCATGACTAACTAGCAGGACCTCAGTGGTTCTGAAAGGTTTTGGTTTTTGTGCGTATGTACTGGCTTTTTTAATATGCTAGGGGAAATAATGAAAATATCAGTTCTATAATTTACAATAATTAGATTTTTAAAAAATTATAAGATTTATTAGTAGTAAGAACTCTACTCTATTGGTCTTTAACGTGAAATTAGTTTACTGTGACACTTTTGGAAAATATGCAAGGACAAATAAAGAAAATGTTCAAAACTAATGGTATATTCTTGCAAAGGACCTCCTGTGCTCCTAACATGAAGTCTGTCATTTTTAAGAATGATGACAGCTAGTCATATGGAGTCAGAGCCGTGTATGGAAGAATGGAAGGATAGTGATATTTTAACTAGGACACATTTGTGCACCCTGGACCTCACTGAAATGTGGATGCTGGTTCCTGTGTACGCGGCGCTCGCTGCATGTAATGAAGCCTCGTTCACAGCTCCGAGGCTCAGCGACCCACCTGCGTTGTAGAACTGGTCGAGCACAGCCATCTCTCCGAAGTCCAGCTTGCCGAAGTGGACCACGTCGAGCCGGCAACCCGCCGCGTCGCACGCATCCTTCAGGCACTGCAGGGCCGCGCTCTCCGCCGGGCCCGACTCCGAGTTCAGCACGTACGCGACGCTCGCGGCTCGGCTCTTGCACGCACCCGCGCCCGACGTTCCACCGACACAGCCTCCGCCGCCGCCGCCGCTGCTACTACCTCCGTCCGGGCAGCTCACACTCCCCCCCGCGCTCGCGCCTCTCACCACCGCGGGCTCGTTCCAGAAATCGCCGGCCGCGGGGACCGAAGCGCTGTCGCCGAACCCGTCCGTGTGAAGGCACGAGGCGCTTCCTCGGCGCGCACCGTCCGCGCATTCCGGCGCCGGGAGACACAAACCTTCCCGATCCGAGTTCATCATCATCATCATCTGGCTCCTTACACTTCTAAATCCCGATCTCCGCGTGCACACGAGCGTGCTTTAAAGTCTCACCCTCGCGCTGCGACATCCTCCGTAGAGGACAATCATGCATTTTTTTTTTTTTTTTTAAATGCAACGTCTCATTTTCGGAAGAAATTAAAAAAAAAAAAAAAAGTGCAGAGAAATGGACAAATTGTGTGCACGCGCTGTCGTGTCGTGAGCAGCGGCGCTCTGGAAGTCACGACCCAAACGCTGACTCGCGCGCGGTGCGGATCCGGAACGTTTCACGCGCACACTTTCCCACGACGCGCTCGCATAGTTTCCCAAACTTCACGCGGGTTCTGTGTGAAACTCCTCCCGCGCGCCCCTGGCTTAAGAAGGAAAGAGAGAGAGGAAGAAAATGCCTTCCGTTTTTAAAACAAACAAACAAACAAAACAAAACAAAACAAAAACATTCAACTGGTAACAGTCACTGTCTGGATGAATTCATCCGGCATGAGCAACAAAAACAAGTTGTGAAATCGTTTCCCGACGTCTGCTCTGTCTGTGTTGGACCCTGCCCTGTTTCCAGTTATCTCTCTCACACACACACTCACACACACACACGGTGGGCGGAGTCTGAGGGCAGGGCGGTGACGTTACCATGTAGGGAATGGGTCTAACAGCCAAAACAGTGCTCCACTTCCAGTATGTTTACTATGGCAACTATTCTACCTTTCTATTTGGCTATTTTCCTGGGTAAAGATGTGCTCTCTCTTTACACAGGAAATAGTTCAGATCTAAGATGTTCTTCAAAGTCAAAATCAAACTTTATTGTCAATTCTGCTATATGTACAGGACACACAGAGGATTGAAATTTCGTTTCCCTCAGACCCATGGTGTGAGACACCAACATAACAAGACAAGTAATTCAAAAAAGTAAAATAAAATAAAATACAATAAAATAAAATACAATATGTACACTATAGACATTCACGGCACATGTGAGTGTGTAGATATTTACATTTTAGTGCAAAACAAGAGAGAGCAGCAGTTGTGGAAGTGGACCTGGTTACATTGTAGTACAACAGAGAGAGCAACAGTAGTAAAAGTGGCTTGTGCATTTGTGTGATTTGGGGTGTGTGTGTGTGTGTGTGTGTGTGTGTGTGCGCGTTGGGGGGGTTACAGTTTGGTGACTCTTAGGGCAGAGGGCAGAGAGGGGAGAGAGTTCAGCTTTCTGACAGCCTGGTGGCTGAAGCTGTTCTTCAGTCTTGTGGTTCGGGCCTGGAGGCTGCGAAATCTCCTCCCCGATGGCAGAAGACTAAAGAGGCCTTGTAAGGGGTGGGTGGGGTCCCCCGCTATGCTGAGTGCTTTCTGGGTCCCCCGCTATGCTGAGTGCTTTCTGGGTTAATTGGGTGTTGTAAATGTCTGTGAGGGAAGGTAATGTGGCACTGATGATTTTTCCTGCTGCATTCATTATGCATTGCAGTGTCTTCTGGTTTTGAGCAGTGCTGTTCCCAAACCACACAGTGATGCAGCTGGTCAGGATACTTTCAATGGTGCCACGGTAGAAGGAGTACATGATGGGTGTCGGGGCTCTGGCTCTTCTCAGTTTGCGGAGGAAATAGAGGCGTTGTTGTGCTTTCTTAGCCAGTGATGCAGTGTTTGTGGTCCAGGAGAGGTCCTCTGTTATGTGCACACCCAGAAACTTGGTGCTGCTCACCCTCTCCACAGCAGCACTATTGACGATCAGAGGAGGGTGCTGGGTGTGTGCTCTCCAAAAGTCGACAACGATCTCCTTTGTCTTCTCTATGTTTAGAGAGAGATTGTTGTTGGTGCACCATACTTCTTGCTACCTGAGAGAAAAATAGGCCTACCAGTTTAGCAATATTCAAAATGCACACATAAAACACCAGCGGGGAACCACCAACCATCTTGCAACCATGCTTTTAGAAAGGTAGATTGGTGTTTTCCAACTGGTGGTCTATGCATCCATTTTGCACAGTGCTAAATGGTAGCTATATGCTTTTATTGCTAAGCTAAGTTTACTTTTAACTTATAAACTAATTAGTCCAGGCATATTACCCTTTTATGGTTTTTATGGTTTAGCATTCATTTGGAAAATTCTGGTCTATTGTTGTCTTAAATGTTGGTTTATTTCCACTTTAGTTAATGGTTTCTTACGTTACCCACAATGCCGTTCAACTACCTGCTGATAGTGGCGCCAGTGGGATTTATCCCTTGCTTCATTTAGCTAAAGAGAGCGATGCAGCAGCACTTTAGTCCTTTAGTCTGTCGGGCTAAAGTCTTCAAGTCTTCATCTGTACACTCTGCTCAAACAGGTCAGCGTCCAAAGCTTCAACTTTCACGTTAATATCGCCATCAGCGTCATCTTTCTCGTCATCCTGTTGACGGCTAACTAGCCGAGCCAAGTCTCTGCTGCAACTCAGAACAATTACTCTAGTAAATAATTTTACATTCTGGGGTTTTGAGTTTGTTGTCTCTACTACTTCTATGCTGGATTTGTCATTAATGTGACGGTGAATGTTGCTGGGAAATGGTGAGTGAGAAAAGCTTTTTGGTTTTTAGCACTTATGTTTGAGATCATCAGCGCAGCACACAACCGCTAACTTGTTACTGGAGTAACGAAAAGACAGCAGCAACCAAAAATTAGCAGCAGACTCACTAAGCACAGCACACATATTTCAGTATAACCATAGTTCATGTTCTTCAAGGTGGACTATCTGGGGCAAGTTTCAAATTAACTTGTGAGGATTTTAAGCAGCCAATGGAATGGAGGAGTCAACCAACCTCTGGGTTTCTGATTCAATCCTGAGCTTGGGTTACTGTTCTCCTTGGGGTCCATGGTTCAGTCCCGAGCTTGGGTTACTGTTCTCCTTGGGGTCCATGGGGTTTCTTCAGGGTTCTCATTGTGTCCATGTGGGTTTCTGCAGGGTTCTTCAGTCTCCTCCCACCTCCCAAAAACACACTGGTAGATAGATTGACTACTCTAAATTGAACCTGGGTGTGAAATGAGGGTATGCCCAATGGACTGGTGTCCCATTCTGGGTGTGTTCTCCAGTGTCCATGTGGGTTTCTTCAGGGTTCTCATTGTGTCCATGTGGGTTTCTTCAGGGTTCTCCAGTGTCCTCCCACCTTCCAAAAACACACCGGTAGGCAGATTGACTACTCTAAATTGCCCCTGGGTGTGAAATGAGTGTATGCCCAATGGACTGGTGTCCCATTCAGGGTGTGTCCCTTAGTTTCTTATGTTCTGTAAAGCTGCTTTGAGACAATGTTCATTGTTAAAAGCGCTATACAAATAAAATTGAATTGAATTGAATTGAATTGAATGAGTTTTTTTTTAATGATCATTTCAGTCACTCTGATGACCTCAAGTGGTGGACACTAGCTAATGCGTGAAGGAAGAAACGACTTGCAGGGCTAGACATCCTACTCAGCAGCATATACAGTAAAACATAGACTAATTAGTGCAGATGTTATTATTTCATGCACTTAAATATGCAGTTCTGAGCCATTTGGGATTCAGCCAGACTTCAGTAGGGAAGGGAAGAGGAGGAATAATTAATCATAATTAAATGTAATGAAATTTGAAATATTGTTCATTTTGGTTTGGTACCGAAACCCAGATTTGGGTAGTACTGCGATGTCAGTAGTCCTGAGCTTTATCCTGAGTTGAACTGAAAAGAACAACATGTGACGTCACATACATCCAGCTGCTTTGTCTTGCCCGGGTTGCCAGATTGGACTGGCAGATGCATGTTGCACTGCTTTTGTTTGAAAGTTTGGCAACTACACATTGAATTTCAACACAATTGCATGTATTTTGTTTTATGTAGGTGCCTTGCAATATTTTAACCAGTAATAATTCTAAACAATGTGAATTTCATTAAACCACAGCTTTGTCAAGCGATGTTTCAGATTAACATTTCCTAATTATTCCCTTATGATCTAGATTCCACTCATCCCATATATATCCAAAAGAAAAAAAAACAGAATATTTTCACAGGTGTACATTAAATCAAAATCCAATTAGCCTAACTTAAATGAAACTCATGTTGAGATTATAAATAGTGTCTATTTTATTGACCATTGTTTATTAATTGTTTCATTTTTTGTTAGTTATATTCTGAACATTGGTAGTTCAGTGTATATTTCACAAAAAACAGTTTAGTCTGTTTTGTAGTGCTTTGTTGTTGGTTACACATTAACTACAGGTTCCCAACCGTGGTCCTGGAATACCCCCTGTCCTGCATATTTCAGTGTTTTCCCTGCACCCAACATACCTGATTCAACTAATCAGTTAATTAACAGTCCGATTAACAGTCCTTCCTGAGTTGAAGTATGTGTGTTAGAGTTAATCTCTCCCTCTCTCTCCCTCTCTCTCCCTCTCTCTCTCGAGCTACACATGCTACTCCTGAGATGCCAGTGATCCTAACCCCTTCTGCTCTCTAGACCTGCCTGATCCATCCTGATGCCCTACTTCTGGTTGGAGTTCTCATCGGTTGGAGATCGCTCGCTGCTGCTGGGGGTGGCTCCACATGGACGGCCTGAAGATCATTGGGATTGCTGGAGATGGTGCCGCTTGGGGAACGTGAAGATGGCTTTGGACTGCGGTTCATATGGGCAGTTGTACTGTGATGGCTTGGGACTGCGATTTCTGTGGTGGCTTTGGGGCTGCACTCAGGTCTCCATCAGTGGACAGTGGATAGGTTCAGCAAGACAGACTTCATGTAAAAACTGTAATGAATTTCCTGGTTACACAATTGCACTATTTGTCCATGTAGTACACAGTTATAGAAGGGATTTATTTATAATTGCACTATCTGTTATCACCCAGATGAGGATGGGCTCCCTTTCGAGTCTGGTTCCTCTCAAGGTTTCTTCCTCATATCGTCTCAGAGAGCTTTTCCTTGCCACCGTCACCTCTGGCTTGCTCATTAGGTATAAATTCATACATTTACAATTTATATCCTGAATGTATTTATTTCCGTAAAGCTGCTTTGTGACAATGTCCATTGTTAAAAGCACTATAAAAATAAAATTGAATTGAGTTGGGAAAACACTAAAATGTGCAGGACAGGAGGTTCTGCAGGAACAGGGTTGGGAACCTGTGCGTTAAACAATAGCCTAAACAATACCATTGATATTATCTGGCAACCACTGTTTTCTGTTGCAGTAGTGCCCTGTTGGTGTCACATGCACTCGTCTCCTGGTGATGGGAATCACTTCACTGATTCAATTCGTTTAAACAAATCCTTTAACCATGTGAGATTCCAACCATTTAGGACCCAACGTGTTTATCCAATGATATTTGTGTTTAGGCTTGGTGCACTCGATGAAATTATTCAAATTCTCCAGGGATCTTGCAGAATTTCACAAAAATAAGCACAACTTTAGACCAAAGCAAACATGGTGGTCCATGTCCACTGCAGTTTCTGTCTGAAGTTCCTGTCCAGTGTCTTGTTTTTGTCCCTCTGTTGTGGTAGGAGTTACAACATAATATATGAATGTTTATAGACAGTCCCTTTGATTGTATAACAGAACCAGCTTGTCCTCCAAATGCTTGGTCTGTCTTGTTTGCAAGTAAGTCTCCATTCATTCTGCTGCTTGGCTTCAGGTTTAATCTCTAGCCTACATATCGCCAGATAATGTGAAAAGTCTAATAATTTAAACCCAAAATCAGGGTGGACAGGGTGCCAACCCATCACAGGGCACAACTGCACACACATTCCCACATTACAGACAATTTGGAAATGCCAATCAGCCTACAATGCATGTCTTTGGACTGGGGGAGGAAACCGGAGTACCCGGAGGAAACCCCCGAAGCACGGGGAGAGAGAGCATGCAAACTCCACACACACAGGGCGGAGGCAGGAATCGAACCTCAAACCCTGGAGGTGCGAGGCAAGCGTTTTATTACTGATCTAAAACTGTTAGAAGATTATTTTCATTTTAAAGCAAGTATGTCATTTTGCCTGAAAACATTATACAGTCTGTGTAAATTTGCTGGTAATGGAATCGAGAGATTTGTAACAAGAACTTGTAAAAATGTAAGGAGTGAAAAGGCTTTCTTATCTGGAAAGTGTGACTAAGTAAGAGTACAAGTATTCAATTTTAGTAATACTCACATATAAATATGGCAAAATATATACTTTAGTAATAAAATACAGTACTGTGCAAAAGTCTTAGACACCCTATTTTTTTTAGTACAAACTTTGTTATAGATTTTTATTTTATAACTTCTACATTATCAAGTCAGCACAAAAGCATTTTAGATTCCAAACATTAGTTTTCCAGCAAAAAAATTAAATATTACAGAAAAATGTTTGTAGGTCAGTAAAGAAAGCAGCAGATTACATAAGAGACACTTTTCAGACAAAAAAACATAATGAAGGCTGCTGGGTTTTGCTGCAAAAGTAAGAAGCAAGTGTGACAGTCAAAGTCTCCAGAAGAACTGTGGCTGCTTCTGCAAGATGCTCAGTAACACTTACAGCTCATTTCCTTATAAAACTGCACACACTTCCCCTGAGACTACTATTTTTTTTAATTTTTTTTTTAAAAGCAAAGGATCATCACACCAGATATTGACTTTGTTTCATTTATTACTGTTTACTGCTCTTTATAGTATTTTTTTAAATGTAGAAATATTTATTTCATTATTTTTGAAGGCATCTTTGCTCTACAGCATTTCTTTGCATGTGCCTAAGACTTTTGCACAGTACTGTATATTCATCAAGTATTATTATATATTATAATATTATTATATAATAATATAATATTATTATATAATATTTAAGTATTGTGGGCATAACTGCGTTGTACAACAGCTTGATCAATGAAAGCCAATGTTCTATAATGTTTATAGACTAAATGGAAAAAGGCATGTTCGATTCATTCTGGTCAGAATCGACTCGCGTAAAGGATTCAGAAAGAACCGATTCGTGAATCTCTCATCACCAGCATCTCTGTCGAGGACAAAAGCGGCACCTGCGCGCTGGCTGGAGACGGAAATGCAGCTTTGTTTCTGCTGAGATCTGTGACATCTGTGACTTGATCAGGAACATAACAGTGGTTATCTTCTCGAAAGTAAACACAAAGGATTAGAGGGAATATGTTGTTGTTATCAGCGCTCCTCCATCACCAGCTGGGCTTTGTGCTTTTCTGCTTCGCCAGTGCAGGCGTCTCTGGCGCCTCTCAGATTTCCGATCTGAAGTCCAAGCTATCCGGTGTGGAGGAGCTGCTGGAGGAGTTCCGCAAGCAGCTGCAGCAGGACGACTCGTATCAGAGCGCGGAGGACGCCAGCGACGCGTGTCTGAGCGACTTCGACGCGGCGGAGGAGCGCATCATCCGCGCCATGGCCTCCATCGAGCGCGGCGCCACCTTCCTGTCGGCCCCGGGCCGCGTGTACAGCCGGCGGGACTGCGTGCGCGCGTGCTGCGCCGAGCCGCGCTGCACCACGGCCATCGTTCAGGAGCAGCCGCAGCAGCCGGACAGCGGCGGTGGTCTGCGCTGCTACCTGTTCAACTGCACGTACGGCGGCGCGAGCGTCTGCGCCTTTTCGTTTCAGCGGGGCTTCAGCACCTTCAGCCGGGTCGCGCGCAACGTCAGCGCGTCGCGAGAGCGTCACCGCAGGCCTCCGGAGGAGGATGAAGATGGAGACTCGGCGATGCGAGGTACAAGGATTTTATGGAGATCCACCAGGCTGGATGGCTGATGAGCTGAGCTCAAATGCGACTCTAATATTCAGATGCTCCTGAAGGTCATGGTAGATTAGCACTGTGGTCCTGGAGTAAACACACACACACACACACACACACACCCTGGCCTGCTTGTTTTTTTCCTGGCTCTAAGCTAACTGATAGGCCCTTAGGTATATTATATCAGGAAAACCACTGAAACATGCCGGCTGAATTTGCAGGCTGTTATAGATGCAAGGTTGAGCATTTGTGCCATTGACCAGATAGCACATCACCAAATGTTTGATGCTTGCACTGTATTTGAACTTTGGACCAGAAGATCTGGTTCATAACATACACCGATCAGCCATAACCTTAAAACCACCTGTGTAATATTGTGTAGTTCCCCCTTGTGCCACCAAAACAGCTCTGACCGGTCAAGGCATGGACTCCACAAGACCTCTGAAGGTGTGCTGTGGTATCTGGCACCAAGATGTTAGCAGTAGATCCTTCAAGTCGTGAGTAAGTTGTGAGGTGGGGCCTCCATGGATCAGACTTGTTTGTCCAGCACATCCCACAGATGCTTGATCGGATTGTGATCTGACTGGTCACTTGCTGCCTGATATATCTCCTTCCTTGACAGGTGCTTGGTAACACGATAATCAATGTTATTTACGTCACCTGTCAGTGGTTTTCATGTTATGGCTGATTGGTGTACCTGAGATACATTCTTATCAAGGTGGAATCGTGGCTGTTTTTTTGTTTTTTTTGGATGGTCTAGCATTCTTTAGAGTTGAGTTGAGTTATAACCCACATCTTAGGTGGATCTGTAGGATTGGGGGAACAGTATCCTAGGCCAGTGATTGCCAGCCAATGTCTGATCTCTACAGTGGGAAGAACAGAGAGTGGAGAATTCCTTTGGTTATGGATTATCCACTTCCAACCCATATCTAATACACTGTTTTCTTTGACCATTTGCTGGACTACTTCTATCAGCTGATTAGATTTCTCCAGAAGGAAAGTTGGTGAACACAGATATGCACTATGTGGCCAAAAGTTTGGACACCTGATCATCACACCCATATGTCCTTGTTGAACATCCCATTCCAGATTTAGTCCCTTCTTTGTCGCTATAACAGCCTCTACTCTTCTGGGAAGGTTTTGCACTAGATTTTGGAGCGTGGCTGTGGGGATTTGTGTTCATTCAGCCACAAGAGCATTAGTGAGATCAGGCTCTGATGTCAGGTAAGGAGTTCTGGGGTGCAGTCAGCATTCCAGTTCATCCCAAAGGTGTTCAGTAGGGTTGAGGTCAGGGCTCTGTGCAGGACACTGAAGTTCCTCTGTGTCAAACTCATCAAACCGTGTCTTTATGGAGCTTGATCTGTGCACAGGTGCATTGTCTTGCTGGAACAGGTTTGGGCTTGACCCCTTAGTTCCCCTTAGTGTTAGTAATACACTGATATGAACATTTCTGTCTGATCAGTACCAGTACGGACATTTTGGGGGTTTGGCTTTCACAGTTTTTGTCAGAAAATGTATTTTTTGTTTCCTCATATTTCAAGTACAAGTATGTTTCTAAAACATATAGACAAATGTAATTCCCGATTAATGCAAATTTATGCACTTGCATTTAATAGGTGGATTATAAATATCAGGAAACTAGCAGGTTAACATTCTTTATTTTTTCAGTTTCTAATAAAGCCAAAAGAGAAAGCATGCTTTTTTTGTTTAAAATTGATTTCTCTTCAGCTTATTTCATCTTCATCCTATGACAGCTGCTAAAAGAGAAAACATGAACACAATAGGCCCAGAGCAGATGTTTTCCATATCTAAAGCATCACCTGCGGCATCTTCCCCCCCCTTTTGACTCACATGAAACAATCGGCACTGACTGTTGGCTATTATGTCTGTGCATTTTTGTTTTAATGATTGGTACCATTTATTGGCCAATACATTGGTGAATCCCTCCAATCCCTGATTGAAGTCAGAAAAAAGGAAAAGCGTTATGATTTAAACAGACGTGTTTCCACAGGTACATAACAGGCATTCATTTTCACTTCAGCACAAAGCAGGTCTAGATTGCGTTCCACGCTTCTGGAGCAGTTTGTTTGGTCAGGAAACTTAGTTAATCATTTACAGCTTTGAGCCTTGATTCTGTCCTGTTGCACTAATCTAAAATAACGAGGAGAGTAAAGTGATTTTATTAGATCTGCTGTTGAATTACCTTGTTTTTATGTCTTTGTTTGAATTTCCATTACACATCAACTTGCTAGATTATTAGTTAGTAGATATATATATATATATATATATATATATATATATATATATATATATATATGTAGTGTTTATTACCATATATATATATATATATATAATATATATATATAACATATATAGTAATAAACATTTCACCCAGTGCATATAAGCTATTCAGTCACATTTTATAAATTCATAATTCTGCTAATTTCTGTGAATTTTTAAAAAACTGAATAATTATTTACGTTAGTATTTAACACAAGACAATATGAATTTGCTGATGATTGTTTACAGATATGTTGCCATATAACTAGGTAGCAGTAATACTAGGTATTTGTTCCTAGATTTAAACTTACAGATGTCTCAGAAACCAGTGCTGAGATAAAAACACACAATTTTTGGTACATTAAAATCTGCTTAACAACTTCGCCCTTGCAGCTGGAACTGCTGAAAAATTAATCAACACCTTCTGACCAAACAGATTTGAGAATTCAACAGCACTGTGGTAAAATAAACCACTAATCTCAAAGTAACAAAATAAGTTAATATGTATTACTTGATGCTAAACTAAATACTGTATTAACAGATGTTTATTTCAGCCATAATTAAAAAAAACCCACATATTACAGAAAAAATAATTCACTGAGCTAAATATTGGCAGCCACCATTTGGTCTCACTTTTTGCCAAATTTACCAAATAACCATCACAAACATATTAATTAAGGCATTAGCTGATAGACTTATTTTCGCTCATGGATGGAATTAATACAGGGATTTTATACGTGGCTTATTTGGTTTGTTATTTAAAGTTATACAAGCATTAAATACTATCATGATTTGCTGGTTCATTCACGAAGACTAATGCTGTAAATAATGTCAGGAAAAGTGTTAACTTTTCTTTTGGTGACGGTCACAATATACCATCATATTTGTACATACTGGGTTGCCAGTTTATTTAGCTATACTGGTGTAGAAAATAATGAACTGATGTATACTCTGTGATCTTTTTTTTTTTTTTTTTTTTTTTTAGAGCTAGACGAACCCCCGCGCAGTGACGCTGGAATGGACGTGGTGATCCAGCTGCCTACGGACTGGGCCATACTGGATGGCAGGGACAGCATGGATGACCACGGTGTCGTACGTTACGAATGGGCTCTCGTTAAAGGAGATCCGTCAATCAGCATGAAGGTATAGACACTCAACAGTGCACTGTACAAACGGGATTACTCAGATTATAGGAAACATTAGCTTAAGCCTTAAGCCTTGCAGTCATGCTTTTTTAGTTCTTCTACTTAACACACAACGGCACTATAATGTGGCAGCAGCACAATGCATAAAATCATGCAGATACAAGTCAAGAGTTCCAGTTAATGTCAATGTCAAACATCACAATGGGGAAGAATGTGATCTCAGTGACTGGAGCAGTGGCATGGTTGTTGGTGAAAAACAAAAACATCTATTCTTGTTGAATGAGAGACGTCAGAGGAGAATGGCCAGACTGGGATGACCTGACAGGAAGGATACAGTAACTCAAATAACCACTCTCTACAAACATGGTGAGAAAAGCATCTCAGAAAGCACAACACATCAAATCTTGAGGGCTACAACAGTAGAAGACCACATCGGGTTCCACTCCTGTCAGTCAAGAACAGGAATCTGAGGGTACATTGGGAACAAACTCTTTGACAGTGAGCATGTTGTATATAACAGTCATTGGTGTCCACCTGCAGAACCTGCAGTTCACTGGAGGTTTTTTTTTTTTCCCCGCACCATTCTGTGTAGACTGTAGAATCCCAGGAGATCAGCAGTTTCTGAAAAAGCAACCTGTCTGGCACCAACAACCATGTCACCAAGAAAGTCAAAGTCACTGAAATGAATGCCGTGAGCTAGAGACCTGCAGTCCAGAGGCACTATACAAACGAATGGGTTGATAAAGCTGCAGTACAGCCTGTTTACCAAATCAGGATAAGAATAATGCTGACAAGTGAAATGGTAGAATCACAGTGGAAAAGAAATACAGCTGATTTAATGTTTGTTAGAATGTAGATATTAACAGGCGCTAAATTAAGGCACACACAGTGAGTCAGCAGCGATGTCGCCTCCTTGACTACTCACCCACACAAAAATGGTTAGACGGGCTGACGTGTGTGTGTGAGAGAGAGAGAGAGAGAGAGAGAGAGAGAGAGCTCCTTTCCTGTCCACTTGTTCAGAAGGACAATAAAAGCCTTGTTAAAGCTTGGGTGTGGTCTTGGTCTCAACTTGTTTTTTATAATGAATGTGCTTTGCACCTCTGATGTAATTCCTCTTGAATAATTACATGTTTTTATGATGGCTTCTTCTACACCAGTGAATGGATTAAAAGTTTTAGATAATGTATGTACAGCGATGAATGTTCTGTCATGTCTGGTTAATGTTCATACAAGATGGTGGGCCATTTTTAAACGTTCCCAACGCAACACCATGTAAGAAATAAAACACCATGGAGAGTGCTCTTATAGGAAATGAATCAGTGATGGTGTGGTGTGGTGTGAGGCCGTTTTCACCCCGGAGTTGATTATTTTCCAATAGCAGCATGTCCTGATGTGGATTATACCTCTTATTTATACCATAGCAATTTGTCCATGGTTACAGTTTTTAATAGATTAATGAATGTTGTTGGACTTTAAAGATTTAGAGTTAGGACGGTCTAAAGCTTCTTTGGTGTTCACACAGGTTACCCACCCGGGTCTGCTGAAGCTGAGCGGGCTCAGAGAGGGCGTCTATACTTTCCAGATGACTGTCACTGATACCATAGGACAGAGGAGTTCTGATAACGTCTCCGTCACTGTGCTGGCACCTGAACACCACGCAGAAGGTTAAAACCCCCAAACTCGTTACCTGTACTTTGCATTCTGTATCTTTCTCTCCATCTCCATCTCTGTGTATCACTATGCTTTTGTGTGTATGATCAAATCGTAACCCCTGTGATCTGTTCTGTTCTTTTTCTTGCAGTATGTACTCATCATTGCTCGCCGTACCAGTTCATGTGTGACGACGGCTGCTGTATCGACATTAGCTATGCCTGTGATGGCAAACAGCACTGTCCTGATCGCTCAGATGAAGACTTCTGCCGCAACTGTGGGTTTATTTCCTTCAACTCCTGGCTTATTATTTAATTATTTTTCTTAAAGCATGTTCAGTAGCTCATATGAATTATTTGGTAACTTTATGTAAGGAGTCTCCAGTGTTCAGACACAGGAAAGTCTTCAGGACGAAGGGCTTTGCGCTTTCACAATAACATGACAAGCTGTATTTTTTCTTATTATTTTTATAAAACAGGAACTTGTCATTGATTCCTTTTTTTCTGTACCATATTATCATCTCAGCAGCAGCAGCAGGCAGTGTTAAATCTAAGAAATATTTCCGAAGTTAACAGGCTTTATACTGTGACTAAAGGCAGGGGAGCTGAATGGCCTGTTGTGCTGTGTGTATTTCTTCATATTTAGTCGACGGAGGCCGCAAGACGGTGACTCACACAGCCAGCGCTCCGTCTCAGAGCGGAGGAGCCAGAGAAGCAGAGGGCCGAGCCATGATCCCTTCAAGACCACGTAATACTGAAACCCCTGTAGAGCCCAAACAACAAAAACAGCTTACAGTTGACCAAGGTAACAACGCTGACCTCATACCAGGCCTACAGCTAGTAAAGATAATGATACTAAACCTTATAACTAGTCAAGGTAAGGTTTTAAGTCTCACACACACACACACACACACACACACGCACACACAAATTCTGTGGAGCAGCTTTAATCAAATCGGGGTTTCAGAGAAGAATTCCCATCTTTTTTCTATCGTTCTCTTGCTTTCTGGAAACAATGCTCCTCTGTGTCTTGTTACCTGATCCTCTGCGAATCTCAGGGCTGCTACTCGTAGCAAAGGCCAACTACAGGCTTGTTACTAATGTCTCTCTCTCTCCTCCAGCTCATTTTCTGTCTTTCTAACCTACAAACACACACACACACACACATATATATATATAGAGAATATATACTGTATATAACCTACAAAGTGCAACATTTTGAGAATTCTGTGGAGGTACAGAAAGCTGATTAGATGGGGGTTTACCTCAGATGTTATTTCATCTCTTCTCTCTCTCTCTCTCTCTCTCTCTCTCTCTCTCTCTCTGTCTCTAGATCCCTGCACGATGCCCCCAGTGGTCGGTCCATGTAAAGGCGTTTTCCCACGCTGGTACTACGACCCCACAGCCGGAGAGTGTAAACACTTCCTGTACAGCGGCTGCAAAGGGAACCACAACAACTTCCTGCAGCAGGCCGACTGTGCAAACGAGTGTATCCAGAAACCTGGTGAATAAATACCCCAATTTGGTGATCCTAATTACTCTTGTTGCCCCGGGGAGTTTTTCCTTGCCACTGTCGCCTCTGGCTTGCTCATTAGGGATCAATTTAAATTGAAAATTTATATCCGGATTTCTTTAAAGCTGCTTTGTGATAATGTCCATTGTTAAAATGGCTATACAAATAAAACTGAATTGAATTGAATCCCAAGTATCAGAAATATGAGAAAGATGTGAGTGATGAACATGGCAATGTGTTTCAGCTCCAGGTGATCGACAGGCCACTGCAGCGCCTCCTCCCACCACACACACAAACACGGGTACTGCACTTCTGCACTCATATTTCATCCTTTCTATGTATTTTATAGTTCTTTTACTACACTCTTAGAACAATTGGCTCTTGGACAGTTAAATGTTTTAGCTTCCTAAAGGGATCTTGTTCTGGAGCCCTGTCTGGTAGTTATGATGCAGTAGATGTGATCAGATTTATTGGAAATGAACTTTAACTTTTAAACCCTGTGATATTCTAAAATACATTAGGACACTGTTTAATGTTTGTTACTTGACTTAAGTTAGTTTATCCAGCTTATATGACGGAGAAGCCGCAAAGCCGTTCACCCCATACCATGACAGAAAAATCAAAGTTAGCGCTTTATCTCTTACAAAGTACTACATTTACATTTACATTTATATTTATGGCATTTGGCAGACGCTCTGGATAAGGATAGGATAAGGATAAGGGCGTCTGCCAAATGCCATAAATCTGTCAGTCTAAAGACTCTGTCGGGGAGGAAATACAGTAAGAAAAGCACACAGACAACACTTTTTTAATTAAAGTGCTAATTTAAGTACTTCAGGAAGAGTTAGGTCTTTAGACGTCGTTTGAAGACTACAAGTGACTCAGCTGTTTGGACATCTAGGGGAAGTTCATTCCACTGCTTAGGTGCCAGAACAGAGAAGAGTCTTGATGCATGCCTTCTAACACTAGAGACTCCTTCCAAAAAAATAATCACCTTATCAATAGTTGCACGTTCATGTATCATCAGAACTGCTGTTATAGAAAATCAGTTAAAGCCTTCTGACCAATCAGAATCGAGAAGTCAACAGGGCTGTGGTATAAATGTTATTAAATGTGTGTGTGTGTGTGTGTGTAGCTGCCAGGTCACCCAGCGCTGAAGTCAAATCCAGGAATTCTGCATCATTATCCCAGAATGTTCAGCCAGTAACCAAAGCTCATACAGAATTGAGTGGACACTCGCCACCAGAGTCAGGTTTGTGTGTGTGTGTGTGTCATGATAATAACATGACTTAATGTTTTCCTATAAACAAATCCAACTTGGCACCAGTCTAACGTTAGCTAGTTATAGTGCCTTGCAAAAGTATTCACCCCCCTTGGTGTTTTTGCTGTTTTGTTGCATTACAACCTGGAATTAAAATGGATTTTTTGGGGGGGGTTTGTACCATTTGATTTACACAACATGCCTACCACTTTGAAGGTGGAAAATATATTTTATTGTTACCCAAACAATAATTAAGACAAAAAACAGAAATCTTAGTATGCATAAGTATTCAAAATGTAGTGGAAAAAAAACAAAAAACCAGGACTAACACCAGTGGGGGTGAATATTTTCGCAAGACACTTGGAAGCGACCAGGCATATGAGTTTAGTTCTCCATGTTGTCTTTTAGTTAATTAGCTAAAGTTAGATTGCATTATGAATAAGAGAAGATCCTCAAATCATAACATATTTACACCAGTAATAGTACTAGTGTAACACACTGTCATAGTACAGACACTATTATGCAATTATCTTATTAATACAGATAATTAAATATTAATGACGTGTATATGTGTGTGTGTGTGTGTGTGTGTGTGTGTGTGTGTGTGTGTGTAGGTGCGATCCTGGCTCTGGTTCTCGGGGTGATTATTAGCGCTGTGCTCTTGCTGATGGTGGGCTGCAGGCTGCGGGTTCGACGTCACAGGAGGAAGAAAGCTCTGCCGCTCACCACCGAGGAATCTGATTACCTCATCAACGGCATGTACCTGTAGTGCAACATGCACATATGTATATCACACACACAACACACACACACACACAACAAGCAGAGTGTGATTCTGTGCATATTTGGAGGGGAGATAATATAATTTAATGGATATAATTAAAAAATATAATGTAGAATATCAGCTGCTACACTGAGTCTGAATACATGTCTGATATGAAGCAGTTCAACTTGTTTTGATATTCGATGTCTTACCTTCACTTGATGAGATGTGTGTCAAAAGATTCATAGCAGGAATGTCTTAAAAAGAAAAAAATTCACAAGGATATCATTTAATTCAATAAAAAAAAAATACTAGAGACACCTGCACCTGTCAAGAACAGGAGTCTGAACCTGGACAGCTGAAGACCAGGTGATGTTTTATCTAGTTTCAGTGATCCTGTGCTCACTGTAGCCTCAGCTTCCTGTTCTTGGCTGACAGGAGCAGAACCTGACGTGGTTTTTCTGCTGTTGTAAGCCATCTGCCTCAACGTTTGTACATTCTGAGATGCTTTTCTGCTCACCACGGTTGTAAAGAGTAGTTATTTGAGTTACCGTAGCCTTCGTGTCAGCTTGAACCAATCTGGCCAGTCTCGTCTGACCTCTCTCATCAACAAGGTGTTTCCACCAGCAGAACTGCTGCTCGCTGGATGTTTTTTTGTTTTTCGCGCCATTCTGTGTAAACTGTCGTGTGTGAAAATCAGCATGAGGTCAGCGGATTCTATTAAACTGGCCGATATTCTATTAGTGACCTACTATATTTTGAAGATATAAAAAAAGGAGAAATAGAGGCTTGTTTTTCCAAATTTAAATAATGATCTTCATTTTGATTAGTTTGCATCGAAATGAAAATTCTTGACCGAATGGAAATTCAGGATACACTGGACCAAAAACTACAACCAAAACCCTGAAACAAGTCCTGTATTGTTATTATTATTATTATTATCATTATTATTATTAAGTGCTGTTACATCCTTGTTAAATAAATACAAGGTAAATAAACAACACTATATTACTGTAAAGTTATTCCTTTTAATAAGACTCCACAAAACTTAGAAATAAAATAATATAAAATCTAAAACGTTTTACAGAATGTTAATTTACCTGTGAAACTTACAGTAACACCTAGTCCTTTTTTTTTTTTTTTTTTTTTTTTTAAAAAAGCCTGGA
>CM040483.1:5050949-5121866 GCA_022758105.1 Pangasianodon gigas
TTTCGATGCTATTTATTGATATCATTTCATCATTATTTGTCTTATTAAGGTTTTACTTGAGTATTTTGGGTTTATAGTTATTATTCTCTTATTTTGACATGCTATTTTAGCCTACATTTATGGACCTACAGTAGTGAGGGGTAAATGGATATTCAGACACTTGTGTTTTTGTTATTTAGTATACGTCTAGTGCATACATACACATGATTAATTATTGCTGTGGTTCTGTAGCCTTTTCCATTCGAGTGTTCTTTAATAATGATGTCCCCTGAGAACTTTCGCAAGCTCCTCTATCTATTTCATTTTTTTTAAACATATCTTTGTTTATTCTTACGAACACATCCTCTTTTGTTCATATTTATAAGTACAAAGTCAAAAGACATCATGCATGGAAATTTGAAGTGAATATATTACATGCACTGGAAGTATATTAAATAATAAAAAATTAAGCTTCAGTGTAAATATTATTTGTTGGTGGGGAAAAATTCTCCAGAAGGAGAGTAGAGAGAATCATGCAGACTCCAGAAGCTCAATTAAAAAAAAAAAAAGAAGGTGTTTATAATGTCTATAAAAGAGCAATTCAAGTAGCAGGCTGAATCAAAATTCGTATGTCATAATCTGACAAAGGGGTTGTAAAGACAGGCTTACGTGAGGTTACTGGAGTGCAGATGCACTCTGAAACTGGCTCAGACTGGTTTCTTGTACAACGCTGAGAAATCAGAACCTAAAACCTTGAAGATCTGATAAAGGAGGATGTTGCAAGCTCAAAAACATGATGGAAAAATAACATCGCCGCACCATTTGTGTACATCTGATCGCAGCTGAATTGTACTGATTGCTTTTATGACATATTGTGACTCGACATGATCCTTTCTGCCAACTAGGATGAGTGTGTGTGTATGTGTGTGTGTGTGTGTGTGAGATTTTGACTCCTGAGCTTGGAACACACATCAGAGCAGGAAAGGATGATGATTTAAATACTAGCTCTCCTCCGAACAGACTTCAGTTCTGCTGATTTCTTTAAGTCGCTATCAGACTATCAGCACAAGCAGCATTCTCTCTACCTTTTTCATCCAAACATTTAACATGATTCATTGTGTATTGATTGACAAGATGATGTTGATTACATCCGGTTGTTGCTTGTCTTCAGAATTGTCCCAAGGAAATAACAAGGAAACAGAATTTTACTACAGAAACCCTAGCGTATCTCGGTTGGACAAGACCGTGAAATTTTTTCCAGGCTAACAATAAGAAAAAAATGAGGCAAAATTCCTCTTGAACCACTTGAGGCATGTTTATCACCTTAACCTTCAGGGCTTCCAGAGCATTCTTAGGTGCAAATATACAACCTGCATAAGAACAGCTAAAAGGAATCCTGCCTTGTCATCTGATTTGAACCAATGAGTCTGAAAAAACTGAGAAAACTAGCTGAAGTGTTTTTTTTTTCTGCTTATTCGCCAAGTGACATGAAGCGAATGAAATGTGTGAGTGGGTAACACAGGAAGTTGGTCTCTGGAATGAAAATCATAATCCTTTGATCAAATCAGTAAACGCAGTATGAAGTCTGATGGTATTTTGTGAAAGTTAAAGCCCCGTGTTTTTCTCTGGCCTGCTACCGTGTCATCTCTAGCTACTCTGTACTGTAAACGTGCTGCTATACTTTCAATACGCCATGTATGCCTATGTATGGAAATTTATTATTATATTTGAAAAAATATATATATGATTTTGTTAAAGCTCCAATGACATTTCCTGAAATCTGTTTTTTTTTCCTTATGAGCAGATTCACTTTAATTACAGGCAATGAAAGGAAAGCATATGTGCACACACCTTTAGGGTTTTGGATAGTTTTGCACGGCTTCTCCGTATGATGACTGGAAGATCTCTCAGAGGGGCTTCCTGCCTGCCAAGTGCCAATCACTGAAACGGTAATGAACATGACTGACATCTCAAACTTACAAACTAAGCGATAAACAGGAAGTTCATGGTTTCATGGATGTTCCACAACATTAAACGTAACTATAAATGGATAAATGTATGTTGTATCTTTCTTTAAATAAAAAAAAAGAATGTTAGAGTTGGCAAATTGCTGTGGTAGAAGATAAATAAAAAAAACACTTTGGGATGTGCTGTTATTGGAAAATAATCAGCTTTGTGGTGGTAAGAGTAGCATTAGTTTGGGTCAGGCTGTATCACACCACCCCATTGTTGATTATTTTCCTAGAACAGCACAGTTCCATGTGTGCTGGGAGGAAAAAAGGTTGTATTTAGCACGATGATGCATTTTTTTTCAATTTTTGTAGCCTGAAAGGTTAACAAGGATTTCCTTCCAGGAATGGTTCCAGGTATAACCCTTAAACATCCAAAGAAGCCTTTTTTTCCCCCAAGAGTCTGACACTAATATATATATATATATAGATTGATTATCCACACCTCAATAACTCAAAAACGCTATAAATAACGTCCACTTGAATCTGATGTGTTTGTGTGAAGTTCAGGAATAAATAGATCTAGGCTCTAATAAATAGATACAATATTACTGTACACATTTAAATAGGAATAATCATGAAATAAACCCGTACTGAGAGAGTACCTGGGTACCAAACCCCCACACTAATGAACATAAGGATGACCCTAACATGCCAGAACAGGCGAGCTGCATTACCACTTCCTTCACATGTGATGGCTGTGATGTTGAAAAGGAAAAGGAAGCGGGAGACGGAATGGTTTGCACTGCGTTGGGTTTTATTTGTACAAAGCCACGTGTGTGTCACAATCAGCATGGTGACAGCCAGCATGTCCACAGTGGAAGGGGACACAAGCTCAGCCCTGCGTGTATGTGCATCTGTGTGAGAGAAAGAGAGAGTGTTTTAACACGTGTGTGTGCTTGCTGCACGCGGCGTGAACCTCTGGAGCATGTTGGACAGAGCGAACGTAAGCGGTTGGTCTAGGATGGCGTTAGCAACGAGCTGTTTGTTAATCAGCTAGGGTTAAAATAGTGTCACACCAGCCTGAGCAGATCTACGCTAAACTGTGCTGCAGCTGTGGGGTCTGAATGGAGATTTGGAGCTGAGGCTCGGGAAATGTACACGCCACTTCACGAGTAAGAACTGTTCCTAAGAAATTCATCTCGAACCGATGCACTTGCGCAAAAGAAAGTGGAATACCTTTCAGAAGAACCGCTTTGAGGTTCATGACCAATAGTGCATCAGGAAGTATACTAATTTGACTGGTCAATCTTTTCATTTTCATTTATTATATTAGTGTTTTTCAGATTGTGGTAATGTATTATCGTGTAATCTTAAAGATTTTTGTAGCTAATTAGCAGAAAGGAAAGGTTGAAGGGGGGGAGGGGGTCCTTTAATCAAGAATTGATCTCTAATAATAAGTCTGATAAACACACTTCATTGATCTAATCTCAGTCGCAGCCCTAGCTACCAATCAAATCTACTCTCTACAAATTCCCAGCCAAACTTCCAGAACGTTTTACAAACCTAAGTCGACATGTCCGGGAAAAAAAAAAAAAAAAAAAGATGCATTCAGCATGGTTTCAGGAGCGCCCCCTTTAACATGAGCAGAGAACAGAGTGTGGACTTATCCTTTAATATCACTCCCATTCCTATAGTCCAAAAGAGAAACAGCACCAGCTCCAAACAAGCTGGAACGCATGTAAACAAACGCCAAAAAAAAAAAAAAAAAAAAACAAGATTCAGCTGCAATACTGTAGTTCTCACAAAAAAAGTGCACCTGCAAATCAACAATGAGAAAAAGAACAATTCACAAATCCTAAGCAAACTGCAGGCATGAAAATGTCAAGACAAAGCCCCTCATTTAGTTTTTTTCCTTTTTTTTTTTTAAGCAGTCTTTTTTTTGTTTCATCCTGAGGGCTCTTTGGCCACACAGCGGTCAGACTGTCCCGAGAGCGAGAGTGCAGAGAGCGTGGCTTTTCTTCGTCATCCGTTTACCATCTTGTCGTTAGTTGTTAAGTCCAGATGGATGCTGTGTGTGTGTGTGTGTGTGTGTGGGTGTGTGTATTTGTATGTATGATGCTGAATATTGCCAGACTGTTGTTTTAGAGTTCATCCCTATGAAAGACAAAGAGAAAAGAGTTACTCTCACTCACTCTCACTCTCACACACACACACACACATACTCAAATTGTCTATCCCAGTAGATGTGCAGTGTCAGTAGGGAGCATGCTCACGTTCAAATCCTCGCATTCATTTAATACACTCACACACACACACACACACACACAATATTAGCCATTCCCAAACTTGTTGTCAGTCCAAAATTAACACTGAAACATATGACTTGTAACAGGTTATTAACAAAACCTTTTCAACAACAGCTACGTTTACATGCAGACTAACAATCTGCTGATCTAATGGATAGCTCATTTTTTAAAAATGAAAAACCTTCATACCTAAATCGGACTACAGTGATCCAGCTGGTCAATCCAATCAAACGAGGATGTTAATGCGTTAAGTAATCCAGTAAATCATGTGTAGGCTCGGATCACATGTTGGGTACAAAAAAGTTTTGTGTTCCAGATATTAATATGTTTAAAAATAATTGTGAGGTTGGATGGAGGGGGAGTGATGGATATCCAACTAATTCCTCAAGGCAGAATGATATAGGAATTACTCCCACTTTCCTTTTAATAAGGAGTTTTAGAGGACATTTTGCTGGGATTGGCACTTCTCACAACGAATATTAATTTTTTGTTTCTTAAAGAACATGATACTTTTTATCTCTTTATAGTTACATTTAATTTTGTGGAACAAAATTAACAAAATTAAATTAACAAATTACTTCCCAGCAGCTGTATACAGTTGTTTGCACACTTTCTCTTGAATTTAACGAGACAAGGCAGCTTGTCATGTGACTGGGAAACTGCAAAATCCTCCGTCCTGGAAGACTTTCCCATGTCAACTTAAATAAGCATCACCATTTTAAATTTTTAACAAAGAAAAACTTTTTTATTTCATCTATTATTTAGGCTTAGAGTCTGTGGAGCGTCCTGTGACCGAGCTGTTACTATAGAAACGATAGGCTGTAAGAACAACAGGATAAACATAAACCTGTGTTTTGAATTAGAGCTGCAACTACTGTCAATGCTGCTGTTTTAGAAAATTAATCAACACCTTCTGACCAATCAGAATGAAGAATGCAACGGTGATGTGGTATAATACTTGTTAACACAAAAAAATTAAAAAAAAAAAAAAAAAAAAAAAAAAAAAAAAAAAAAAAAAAAAAAAAAAAAAAAAAAAAAAAAAAAAAAAAAAAAAAAAAAAAAAAAAAAAAAAAAAAAAAAAAAAAAAGCACCACCTGAATGTGGTTCAGATTGCATCTAACGTGCATGTGGAGTTTTTTTTTTTTTTTTTAACAGACTGCCATATGATTTTTAAAAAAAACTGAACGCTAATCTTTGCATGTAAACATAGCCAGGATGTAAACTCATGGGAGCTTATGGGAGACATGCTTCTGTTCTAAAGCACTGACGGAGTCTTAACTTAAAGTCAAGCCATCGCAAAATGCAATGAACAAACTGGTTAAAAAAATCATATTATTAAAAAAAAAAAAAAATCCAAAAAACAAATTTTTTTTTTTCTCCTATATAATTTAGAGCGAAGCGGGAGGCAGAGGTTAAGGGAAAAAACGTGCAGACGCTCGTCATGGTATGGAGAAGGCGCAAAAAAAAAAAAACCACACAGGCGACTTGCAGCAAAGGCAGCCTTGTCTTGCTCCAGACCACACCATTTCACCTGTTCCCTGGGGAAAGGAGGGAGGGGGAAGAGAGGGACAGGAAGTCACTTCCACCTGGACCACTGCTTGTCTTTGTCTGTTAAAGGCACGTAAATCACCCCCATGAGGGGCTTCATTTTGGTGCTGCCGTCCTCCAGCTTGTCATGCTGCTCCAGCATCTGGTTCCCTCCAGCTGGTCCGACTGGCAGGATGAGACGCCCGCCAGGCTTCAGCTGGTCCAGTAACTACGGGAGACACGCAGCAACCTTACAACACACTACAACAACAACAACACTACTGAGTATGCATGCCGCAATAAACATGAACGCTTGTTATTACAAATAACAATAGTGTGTGTTGCAGTTTTGCAAGTAATGTGCAAACAGATTAGAGGCCGTATTATAGAAAGTTATGTACAAGATAGTACAGATTTATATTATATTATTATTATTATTATTATTATTATAATTATTATTATTATTATTATATATTATTATTATATTATTATATATTTTTAAGTCCTAAACTAGCAGATCAATTGTAATTTTAAGTAAAGCATTTAAACTCTGCTTAACCCCAAACAAGTGAACAAATTAGCAAACTGTGTTGAAAGGTTTCATTCCAGTTCCACTAAAAGACGTCGCAACATTTATAACCGAATCTACTCAAAACGTTGTCCACTGTCAGTTCTGTAGAAGCGTATATGCATTCTTCTGTGTTTTGATGATACGATGGTGCAGGAGATTTTGACATTTTGACAGCCTACGCAGATCCTGCACTGCTAAAATACAACCCCGGTTGCGTTTTCAGATTACTCAACTGTGGATGAAAGAGTTTAACAAAACGCTATGGGCGTACTGATATACAGCCATGATTAATTAGAATGCAGCTGTCCTCAAGCACACACAACTGTCAGGGAGGGACCGTGTTTTCAGGTTTCTGCGGTAACAATTGCGTGCATATGAACTACTTGGGCATGTTTCAGTGTATCAGTGTATAAATGTATGGATGTTGGAGCTATGCTTGAGTTTCAGGGTGGAACTTACAGCCTGTGGAACAGAGGGAGCTGCAGCTCCTACATGTATCGCATCATAGGGAGCCTCCTCCGGATAGCCCAGCCTGCCATCTCCAACTGCACACACACACACACACACACACACACACACACAGTCAGGTCCCATGACCTAAGCAGCCTCAGTGCCCACTTCTTCTCTGAACAGATGGGCAGGTTGGTGTAGCGATGCCAACCTCGCTGTGATGCTATCTGAGTGCGTAAAGACCAGGATTCAGACACGCACCGCTGAATAATTTAGCACCTGTGCTTTTGTATTTACAACAGATCCTCTTTAGGCTCTTAGCAGATCGACAAACTGGAGCTTCAGAGGTAACCCAAGAGATATTCGTTAATCATTCAATAGATACAACTGTGCAGAAACAAATCCACTTTAAACTTTTTAGACAAATTTATAAGAAATTAAATGAGGAAGTGTTAGCTCTGTGGTAAAGTGTCTGTGGTAAAGCACCAAGCGCCAGGTTGGATTAGAGGTCAAATCACAGGGCTGTTGTTATGCAGAGTGACTTACAAAGCAGAACAATGCACATGGATAACTTGTAATTTAAAACCTGAAAGACTGCAGACTAATGACGCTTGTACAAGTGACCATCACACCCATATGTGGTTCTTCCCCAAACTGTTGCCACAAAGTTTGAAGCATACAATTGTATAGAATGTCTTTGTATGCTGTAGCTTTACAATTTCCCTTCACTGGAACTAAGAGGCTCAAACCTGCTCCAGCGTGACAATGCCCCTGTGCACAAAGCGAGCTCCATGAAGACATGGTGTGTTAAGGAGTTGGAGTGGAAGAACTCGAGTGTCCTGCACAGAGCCCTGACCTCAACCCCACTGAACACCTTTGGGATGAACTGGAACACCGACTGCACCCCAGACCTCCTCACTCAACATCAGTGCCTGACCTCACTAATGCTCTTGTAGTTGAATGAACACAAATCCCCACAGCCACGCTCCAAAATGTAGTGCAAAGCTTTCCCAGAAGAGTGGAGCTTATTATAACAGCAAAAAGGGACTAAATCTGGAATGAGATGTTCAACAAGGACATATGGGTGTGATGGTCAGGTGGCCATATAGTGGATGTGTGGATGAAGCTTCAGGGAAAGTATCTAGGACACTTTTAAGAATCTGCAACTGTAGAACTTTACCTTACCGAGAAGTTTGATGCGTCCTGATGATATCAGTGTCGGGTCATCTTTCTTAACGTTGTTGATCGAGTCGTCCACCAGTTCCTTTATGTGATCAATCCCAATAACTTTTCCCTTTGGCCCCACCTGCAAGTCGAAACACATCAAGCAAAATGCCACACTTGGGGAAAATATAGGCAATATGCCGATCCATTATGTGAATAAATTATAAATTTAAATGATATATTTGTGTGATGACGTGTGCCACTATACACTTTTCTGAGATACCACGGGTTTCATCTTATCACCTTTTTTTTATATAACAGTGGCTCTATTGATGCACTAAAATTGAATGCTTGATAGTTAATGAAGGGATAAATTATCAAAGCAAGTGACACACTGTTCTCGTCACCTCAAAGAGCCCATTAAAGAAGCGCAATGGAAAAAAGAAAAAAAAAAATGGACGTCACACAGTGATACTGCAAGAAGTCGATCTGTGACTCACCATTCTGGCGAAACAGACTGACAGGATGCCGCTGCCTGATCCCACATCCAGAGCTTTGGCACCTTCATATAGCTGATCATGTAACAACTCCAGTGCATATGCATGCTACACACACACACACACACACACACACACACACAACACAGAGATATCAGCACCTGTTCTCATGGCAGGAGTCCAATTGTATGCTATTTGGATTCAAATGATCAGCTTTGTTTAAAAAGTCTGATGCCTGTTATGCACTGTCAGCATTTAGAGGCAGCATCGCCAGCAGCTGTTGCCCTAAAGAAATCTTATGGAAGAGGGGGAAAAAAAAAAAAAAAAAAAAAAAAAAAAAAAGCAACTGTTCTTTAGCTGGGAACATTTCTGAATGGTATCTAAGTGCAGTCCCACAGATCCATCTTGAGCAAAGCCTCGTTGTGGGTGTAAGGATGTTAAAGCGTGAATCATGAGGAATGAAGGAAGTCTGAAAACGTACAGTATATTCTGTAAACATTGATATGTTTTTATGATCATTTTAGTAAACTAACATTTACATACAAGCTGGTGTTTCGGTTAACGTTCGTCTAGCTACCTAATGCTAGCTAGCTGGTTATAGTTTGTTAGGAAAAACTTTATGAAAGGTATCAAGTTGCTACATAATTATATAAAATTGCAAATAATATAAAAAGGTCTGTGACGTCTGCTTACGTGTTACTGCCACATTTCCACTTGAGCAGTGTCGTTACGTCGTTCTGCATGACTGATATCGAATGTGAAACACTTCACAGCTTTCGTCTATATTTATACCTTCGTTATTCTGTCAGAACTGGAATGAGATGTCGCTTAAAGCAATGAGCCATGTGAGTGTGTTACAGTGGCTGTTTCATGAGTGAGGCTGTTGCTCTTAGTCATGACACGAAGCAGGGTCTTGAGTGATATTTATATTTCCATCTAGCTGTTTATGATTTATTTTTCACTGAAGGCTGATGGCTGTCTAATGCTGCCTCCAAAACAAAAACAAAAAAAAGAAAAAAAAAAAGAAAAAAAAAAAAGTGCCGGTATCATGTCCTACAGAGACTTGGAACATACCATATGTGGCGCACTGATGGTTGCCTGGTATCCTGTGGAAATTCAAAAGAAGTACACAGATTCATTACTCTATACCACAGAACAGCTAACACACAGCATGCTTAAGCAAACTGCTCTCGCAACAGGAACGATACACACACACACACACACACACAAAAACCTCGTACTGCTGCACACTCGCAATGTAGCTGAAAACAACTTATACCACAGCGCTGCTGAATTCACAACTCTGACTGGTGTTGATTAATTTTCTGTAACAGCAGCTCTGACAGTAGTGCCAGCTGCATTATATACACGAGTATATAGTATTAATGTGCTCATTCTGTTACGTTATCGTTTCTATAGTAACAGCTCATCCGCCACATAATCTGTACCCAATAATAAACAGATTAAAAAAAAAAGTCAGTATGTTTTAAGCCATTGGAAAGTGTTTAGGAGCGAGGATTTTGTGCTTGGTGGTTTCTTGCGAACAGACCAGCTGCATTTTTTTTTTTTGCTCTTATTAAAGTCAAGAAAAATTAAAAAGAGAGGGTGGCTATAGCTGCTGTAACATACAATATATAGCCAAAGGTTTGTGGACATCTGACCATCACACCCATATGTGGGTTTTCCCCAAACACAAAGCTGGAAGCACACAATTGTCTAGAATTTCTATGCTGTAGAATTACAATTTCCCTTCACTGGAACTAAGAGGCTCAAACCTGTTCCAGCATGACAATGCGCCTGTGCACAAAGCGAGCTCCATGAAGACGTGGTGTGTGAAGGTTGGAGTGGAAGAACTCGAGTGTCCTGCACAGAGCCCTGACCTCAACCTCACTGAACACCTTTGGGATGAACTGGAACACCGAATGAACCCCAGACCTCCTCACCCAACATCACTGCCTGACCTCACTAATGCCCTTGTAGCTGAATGAACACAAATCCCCACAGCCACACTCCAAACTCTAGTGCAAAGCTTTCCCAGAAGAGTGGAGCTTATTATAACAGCAAGATCTGGACTAAATCTGGAATGAGATGTTCAACAAGTACATATGGGTGTGATGGTCAGGTGTCCACAAACTTTTGGCCATATAGCGTATCTGAAAACAGGAACTAACTTCGTTTGCGAACAACCACAACATTAAATGTCATTACAAACTGATAAAAAGTATGACATTTTTGTTATTTAATACATTTAAAAAATGTTAATTGTTGATTTGCTGTGATATAAGAGGAATAAAACAATCTGAGACATGCTGTTTTTTGTAAAATAATGTTTTACTCTAACAGCAACCCCAAGCATCCCCCCCTCCCCCTCCCTTGGTGAAGAGTTAAAGCTTCTGCATTATTTAACCAATATTACTGATCATCATGAGTCATCAAAACATGAACAGAAGCCTTATCCGGGACCTCTAATATGACGAGAATGCTCACAGGACACAGAATTTTAGTTAGAGGTTTTGCCAATGTTGCAATAACGATTAAAAAAACAAGACAACATGCAGTCACACATCTGTATACAGTCACACATCTGTATACCCAACAACAACATGCGTACCTATAGACTGTGGAGAATCCATATAAGGGTTACATCTGGAGAAATGGGCTCGGTCTGTGTTTAGCATGACTTCATACACACGGTCCGACTTAATGATGCCATTCTCTGAAGAGAGAGAGAGAGACACACACACACACACACACACACCAAACAGTTCAATTTGTGCAGTCAAATCAAAACACACACGCCATTCTCTCTTTTTTCACACAGACGGAGTGTCCTCTGTGAGATTTGAGTTTTTCCAATTTAAAAAAAAAAAAAAAAAAAAAAAAAGTCATACAGTTCCACATGAATACACAGTCAGATGATACGCAGCCGATCAAATATTCCGGTAACTTGTATATCCTCAACCTCAAACACAAGCACTAAGTTATGTAATTGGCATTCTGTGCGATGATTAATCACGTCAAAGCCAGCAGTGTGTGCAGGCCTGGCTATTTCCAGCAGGTATGCGGCAGAGCCGAGGCGAGAGCCAGGACGCTAACACACCAGCTCGTTTCAAACCGGGCTCGGACGCCACGCGAGTGTCAAATGGCAAGATCGCAGACCAGAGACCACGAATGCACTGAAGGCAAAATCGAGGCCACATACACCCACTAACGCAAACGGGAATATTGTAACGTATTGTAACCCGTGGCAACAAAATCTTGTTTTAATTATCAGAAGATTTTATGTCCATTACATGTGGAAATGCTGAAAAAAAAAAGCAGATTCTTCTTCTAATTATTATTACTACTATTAACACAAACAGCGATATCATAACTCAAATAGCTTTTAGGTTGTATTAAAAGAAAACAAAGCCATTTTCAAATGACTGCAATGTTTTGTACACATGCATTGTTTGCTTTTTAACTTTTTTTTTGTTTTTGTTTTAGCATATTAAAGCTTTTCCTTATGCATTTGCAATCTGTATTCCACACACCATTTTAATTTCTATTTAAAAGAACACTGAACTATAGTAAGAAAAGTGATATACAGATTTGTAAAGCTTCACCATATTCTCGAAAAGCACCAGCTCTATAGATAAAATGTCTTCTTTTAATCAAAATTTTATCAAAATGACCGCAATTCCAGCGTTGGAAAGTGTCTCTCTGCCTGCACACACGAAGCATGGATTAGACATATTTGATCAAATGCAGACAAAATGAACTGCATTGACATATTACAGGTGACGTAATGCATAACGTACACCAAAAGTACAGCTGTAAAATTATTTGTTGTGGGAAAATCTTGAAAAGCGATAAGGAAACCACATAAAGTTGTGTTTGAATTCTGTGGGAAACGTATAACAATTAAATATCGTCACACGCTGGAAACTAATTTAGAAGTGATTTCTATTATTAAAACATTTCCATAATAAGCTTTGACTCAGGGTGTATATTCGCTAGGAGCATTGCTGAAATACTTCACAGGCCCACACACAGCTCTGGCTGCTGAAACCTCATGTACTTGTCTGCTTTGTACAGGTTTCGTCCATTCACTAATGTTAATGTTAATGTTAATGTTAATACAAAAACTCAAAACCTGGACCGGAACAGCAGCACTGCCTCGTTCACTTAACAAACCGACAGCACAAATGAAATCAAAGCAGGTCAGTTTCAGTGTTCGTCAGGACAGCTACGTTTTGTGATGATAACGTCATACAGGCACAACACAGGAATCAGAATTTGATTCTCGGATGGTACGCTGAAAGCTGAAAGTATTAGCATGAAAGAAGAAGCTGATCTGTACAGATGAAGACTTGAGACTAAAGCGCCGCTTCATCGCTCTCTTTAGGTAGAAATGAAGCGAGGGCTAAAATCCCACTGCACCACTAGCAGCAGGTAATCGAACGGCATTGTGGGTAACACAGGAAGCCGTTAAAGTGAAAATAGGCAGAAGTGTCGATGAAAGGATTTGAAACTAAAAAAAAGTTTCATTACATTAAATCATGGATGCCACTGAAGATCAAATGTAATAAAATAATTATAAAGATGAATACGGAAGGGTGTTTTTTTTTCCTTTAAAGTGTGAAGATGTTGTAAATATGTCAGTGTTTCATGTTTCACACGGTTATCGAAAAGTCTTCTGGCAGCAGTGTGCCGTTTTGAAATTCAAAATCTAAACAAATAATATCCCCACCCTTCAGAGCTCCTTCCAGCTGGTGCAAGAGGAGGAGCTTCCTGAATTAACAGACGTGATTGACAGGCAGGTCAGAACTTTTCTTAATCCTGATTGGTTGGTTGTTGGTGGTCCATAGCGAAGTTTGTCCTCTAATCAGACTTTTACTGACAGCTCCCTTCCTTTAGTGCAAGGAAAAGATTGCTGTTTATTACAAAAAAGCATTCTGACTTCTGGCACATTTGATGATGTATCAGGGCAGATATCATTGAGTGCAAAAGTTTACATCCCCCTGATATCTGGGTGAAGAAAGGAAACCGTTTCAAGTTTCGTGTCGTCCTCTTATTCGTTGCTTTCAGACATGCGTCGTTGCAGCTGTCACACTCTGAGATTTTAATCTAAATTTTTTTGGACACTGCAAGAGCTTTGTCGTCGGTCAAACGTCATTTTACACAATCTGAGAAAGCTGATCTCAACTCACGACTGATAATGTGGGAGTTTTTATCTGTGACAGCAAAATCACTGCAGTATAAAACCGTTCCCATGTCTTACTAAGCAACAGCCACACATTTTTATTTATTTATTATTTTTTTTTAAGGGATGTCACCAGTGAGGCTACGCAAAAAGACAATAACTGTTTCTCAATATGCGTCCTTATGCGATCTTGCGTCCTCGTGTACTCGTTCTACGTCATCGTCCACCGCCGAAGTTCATTCCCAATACTCAAGAACACAAGTACTGAGGACGCGTGAAATTACCCGGATGTGTTCTTGATATCGAGGAGGCATCGGATGCTGACCCGAGCGCACCGAACCCACCTGAAATCCCAGAAGTCACTTCGGCAAAACAATGGCGCGGGACGGAAGTCTGACCCATAACGTCTTTTTAACGACAACAATCTAAATATTCATCTAAAAAGAACGATTTTGATGTATGATTTAGAGTGAGGTTGTTGAAAAGTCGAACTTATTTAACGATCAGTAGTGCTCCGATTCAAATTCAAGTGTATGTTTTATTGGCATAGTACAAACAATCTTTATAATCTTCGACAAAACATTCACAACATTACATATACGTATTTATTTACATCTATATAAGCCGTTATAGAAGGAGATATAACATACAATAAAATAATGTAAAATAAATGTAAATAATAATGTAAATAATGTTATGTAATGTTGCAGTGTTGAATTTATTGTCCGTTCGGTGGTCCTGTCCCACTGTTAGAAATGTACCGGGACATTTCTACGCAACAGGAAGATCGCAGAACGTCTCAAATCTCGCAAAAAGATGCGTCCGACGTCCATGTGTCCTTCCCAGTTCGTTTTTCCAACATATCCTGGCAAGACCGGTGTTCACGAGAACGCAAGTCTGTTCTTTGTGCTCTTAGAATTGAGAAAGAGCTTATATAAACAGAAAATAAACTATTAGCTATTGGACAACAAACACTAACGGTAATATCGTCGATATATCGAGTACAGGAACAAAATCGTCACATGACTATGACCGCTGCACCGCCACGCCCACCGAGCTAACACATGAAGAGGCAGAATTTTTTAATTTTTTTAAAAATTAGTAAAATATTATTGTAAAGCAGTGTTTATAAGGAAAGCTCTAATATCTTGGTTTTAATATTTATTATAAGACAGGAGTCAGGGGTTATTTCAGGTCAGGTGAGCTCGTGCAGTCAGGCAGATAAACAACAATATCGAAAATATGTTTGGCGACTGATAAATGTTCCCATTTAACAGACAAACAAAATGTATTTGACGTTTCTGTATACTTAAATAGGTCATCGTGTTATTATTAATAATATTATTACGACAAAGTAGGTGTGTATGTATATATATAGAGGCTAGGTTAGCATGACATGACATGACATGACTGGTAACGTTATACAGTGACTTAGCCGCTATAGAAAAGTTAGTGACGCACATTATAAAAAAAAGTATTGTCAATTATTATTCGTTAAAAAGAGCGACGTGTTCGTTTGGGAAAATATTTCCGTGTTAAACAACAATAACAAGATAATAAGACTAGCTAGCACTAGCACACAGTGGCTAACTGTAACAGAAATCTCCCCTCAGCCGTTTTTTTTTTTTTTTTTTTTTTTTGAGTCGCACCGCGCGCGCGCGCCGTTGCTATAGCTAGCCCTGTCGTCAACACAACGGTTTTTAATTTTTTAAAAACAAACAAACCCCAGTCTCCAGTCATGGAGTTCCTGGATTCATGTGTAAAGAAGTAGAGAAGTGTTCATGGTAGAGGGTTTGACACTCACTGCGGAGGTTGTTGACGAGCTCCGCTTGGCTGGCTCCTCCTGATTTCCAGGCCATTATTAAACACACTCTGCGGATCAGGTAGAGAGCGGCAGTGAGAGCCGCGCCTGCGCACAACGCTCTGCCCAGCACGCTCACCACTTCCCACACGGACGGAGCCGCTACGTCACCGGGCATGCCCGCGCGCTCTCCGGTGCCTCTGCAGATCTCTGACCCGCTCTCTCACTACACTGTGCTCATGTGGTGTGCATGAACTTCTAAACACGCGCGTCTGTTCAAGGATTTATTGTTCATTTTGCAGAAATCATGGTAGCCACCCTGGAGTGGGCGTGTCACTCCTGCGCGATGACGTCAGAATGTTTTTATGCGACCGCGCTTTGGATTGTGGGCAATGTAGTTCTTTATTTATTTATTTATTTATTTTATTTTTTTTTTATTGTATGTGCTGAATAATTAACATTCAAAAGTATAACGAAATGTTACAAACATGGTGTTCACATTTTCTGAAAGAGAAAAGAAAAAAAAAATAACAAGGAGGTTATACACTAATAATCACAATAGAAAAGAGGAGTTTAGTTCTTTGAGTGTATCCATAGTTCTGGTTGCTTTTTGATTTGAAAGACCTTGAATAGTTTCAAAATAAATCCTCAAGTCAACTTTGAAGTGGGAGATACTGGGCTTCCTTTCTGACCATTTACATGTGTGTATATAAAACTTACCTAATAATATTAGAAGATTTAGCATAAAAATGTGACTCTTATCCATATCTTTTTTATCAAAATAAAATATGGCAGTGTAGTTCTTCATGAGGAGGTTTATGCACACCTCACCATTGTGCCCATATGTGCTTTTTCGAGCGTTGTTTTCCAGATTTAGTCGCCTTTTGCCCTTATAAAGACCTCCATTCTTCTGGGAAGGCTTTCCACTAAATTTTAAAGTGTGGCTGTGGGGATTTGTGTTCATTCAGTAATGCAAGAGCATTAGTGAGATCAGATGAGGAGATCTGGGGTGCAGTCAGGGTTTTAGTTCATACCAGATGTTTTCAGTGAGGTTGAGAACAAGGCTCCTTGAGTTCTTCCACTCCAATCTTGGCAAACCGTGTGTTCATGGAGCTCGATTTGTGCACAGGCGCATTGTCATGCTGGAACAGCTTCGGGTTTCTTAAATCCAGTGAAAGGAAATCGTAAAGCTACAGCATACAGAGATATTCTAGACAATTGTGTGCTTCCAACTTTATGGCAACAGTTTGAGGAAGAACCACATATGGGTGTGATGGTCAGGGGTGCACATACTTTTGATTATATAGTGTAGCTTGTATATATTGGGATGGAATGCTGTTTCTGCAGAATGACGTACAATATCATCCACAAGACAAGACAAGTTCATTCCTGATATCATTTAACAGTTATAAACTGTCGTCCCATCATCAGCCTCTCTTTTTTTCTTTCTCTCTTGAAGTTGTCACGTAACAGAGAAACTGCGAAGTCGTCCATCCTGAAGGTTTTCCCGTGTCTGAAAGCTTAATGGTGCAGCTTTATTTCGGACTGTTACAAAGCACTGAAACTGAAGACTCCTTCCAAAATAAACATAAAAAATAATATAAAATATAAAATAATCTCGTCACAAAAAAGTCACTATATCATTGATTACCCTTGTAAATCTTAAATCTGTTTATGTAATTTACTTAATAATTTATCAGTTTTTTATTTTTATTTTATTCTATTTTTTTTTTTTTTGAGGTAATATTTTTATTTTTAGTAGCAACTTTTGATTACATTTTGGAATATTATTTATTATAACGCTTGATTTTTATTTAAACTTAGTATATTATTTAGTTTACAATTTTTATAGAGCTTTAGCATGGGTTTGTGGCCTGATTTCATTCATCGATGCATGATGAAGATCTGTTAAACATCATTCATAGCTACTCATACATAACAGAGTCAGTATTTATTTATTTTGTTTGTTTTTTTGTTTTTGTTTTTAGAACCGCACCTTTTTGCCTGCGTAGAGCCACCGTAGTGAGCGGAGACGTAACGGCATTCGGACAAAACCACGCCCTCATGCCCAGGATTGGCTGTTAGTGTACCGCCTTCTTTGCTCTGATTGGTTAGATTCGCGAGAGCAGGAGGAGGGCGTGGTTTGTCGGGAATATGGGCGGGAAAAATATCAGCTAGCATAAACCAAATGAAAGCAGGAGTCAGAAGGGAGGAAATGGACTGCATTAACGCAAAATACGTGTCACAGAAGATCAGTAAAACGCGATGGAGGCCCGTTTCAGCAGCTTCGTTACAGCAGCCCGAGGTGTTCGCGACAGGCTCGTGGGACAATGAGGTGAAAGGCGTTTAGACACATGGCGAGCTAACTCAGCTAGCAGGTGATGGACACGACTTCCGGTTTCACCCGGGAAACAGCGCGTGGCTAAACTGAGTTCTGTGTGTTTCAGGATAATAAACTGTGTGTGTGGAGTGTGGGAGAGAATGCGGGCGGCACCATGGAGGAGGAGCTGGAGGGAGATCCGCAGCTGCTGTGTGAATGTGACCACAGCGGGGATGCGCTGGACCTCCAGGTGGGTTTGCAGCTCACGCAGGGTCGCAGCTCATTGGCCAATACAACCGGAAGTGAATAGTGTCGCCAGGCATGACGACTTTTCAGGGGAAAGTAACTAACGTGCTCAAAAATGGTCTCCAGGTGACGCCATGGACTAATTTGCATATTCAGTGATTTGTCATGATCATTTGCATGTTAAAATGTCTTCCAAGATTTTCTGAAGACACAGAATAATAGTTTTATCAGTGCAGAAAACAGCAGATTATAACTAGATTAAGAAATCTTAAATGAAGCAGTGGAAGAATTGATTTTATTACTTGTAAATATAGCCAAGAGGAGAGTTTAAAATGAAATAGGAAGAACTGTGCAAGGGGAACACACAATCTCGCTCAGTGATTAGTGACTGGTTGTTGAACAGTGATATGAGATTGGATGTTGGGGAAAAATGATGATCAGTGATTGGTCACTGGGAACAATGATGATATGAGCTTGGTTGCTGAGAAAAGTGATTAGCGATTGGTTGTTGGGAATAATGATGATATCAGATCGGTTGCTGGGGAAAAATGATGATCAATGATTGGGAGCAATGATATGAGATTAGTTGTTGGGAACACTGATTAGTGATTGGTTGTTGGGGAAAAATGATGATCAGTGATTGGTCACTTGGAACAAGGATGATATGAGCTTGGTTGCTGAGAAAAGTGATTAGTGATTGGTTGTTGGGAACGTAGGCTTGCAGCTCGGTCAGGTTTTACACACTGGTGGGGACTCAACCGAACCTGCTTTCTCACCTCATATAACCAGATGCTGTTCTCTGACTGTATCAAGTACAGGACATTATGCTCAAAAAGTCACTAGATTTGTCACTACGCTGTCTTTTAAAATATAAGAACTAAAGGGGTCTAAACGGCCACCAAATCTAACAACAAAAGCACTGAGTTTGCAGCAATGATTTTTGCTCATTTGAGTGAATCAGATCAGTTGACTCAGTAAGAGTCATGCTCTACACAAAACATTACTTGTAGATTCACGTGTGAACAGGAGGGCTAAAATCTAATATAACAATTCAGGAAAGACTCCTCACTAAATACAGTCTAATTCCAAAACTCAGAATCATGAATTTTAAGCAATAAAGCAATACTCAATCCATGCAGTGTTCAAAGCTTCTGAATGATCTTTTATTATTGTAGATATTCATACAGAATGCCAAAAGTAGCCCAATTTCTTGGAAAAACCTTTGACTGGATGAACTGTTTACCTCCCAATGATCTCATTCAAACAAAATCAGCCCTATGTGTCATTTAGCTAAAAGAGAGATGAAAATAATATTCCATGTCTCTTTCAGTTTCTGAGTATGAAACTCAGGGTTGCCAGATTGGATTGATTGTTTAATGTTTTCTTGTTTTTAATGTACTACTGAGTGCTTATGCAAGCATTTCATTTTCATTTCAGTTCTTAGATCAAGACAGACTAGTTACAGCATCATCAACCGGAGCAGTGACTGTCTACAAACTCCATCCTGACAGCCAGGTATTAAAATCTTTGCCTTTTTAGCTTAATATATTTCATATGGTTATGTGACTGTTGATATTTAATGCTTGTTTTTTTAATGCAAAATATATATAGTGCTTAAAATTCTTCATATATAATATGATATATATAATATTCTGTATAGGCTGCAGGTTTCTATGGATTTCTGTTGTAACAACTTACATAGAGACTTGTATGGTGAATTGTAATCATTGGAAAGTCCCTGTGGTATAAGAGGAATAAAACACTTCGGGACATTCTGTTACAGGAAAATCATCAACTTCGGGGTAGTAACAGTAACTCTTCTTTGTGTCCGTCCACATTTCACCACCCCGTCTTTGATTATTTTCCTACACCAGCACTTCGCCAAGTGTTTTATTCCTTACTTAATATCTGTGTGCTGTATGTAAAAGACTTGTTGCTTGTGTGTTTCCTGTGCAATCTAGACTCTGTCCGTGGCTCACGTGTGGGATCAGGCACATCACTATCAGAGTGCTAACGCTCCGTGCACTGGAGTGGCGTGTAACAGTCCGGAGCTGGTGTCTGTGGGCGAGGACGGGAGAGTCGTCCTCTATAAAGCCGATCAGAGGGGCATCGTTCGTGTCATCGGTCGGTATATTCAATCTTCACAACTCGGCACGCTTTAGAGTTCTTGTTGCTGCTTAAAAAATTTTTTTCTTGATGCACAAGAAACCACTCTGAAACACCTCTAAGTAATCCTGCTATGCCGTCCTGGTGCTCATTAGTCACAGGTTTGCATCGTTGTTTGTACGTTAAAATGCACCATCACTCCCGTGCAGGTTCTGTCCCCATCATCCTCCATCATCAGGCTCAGAATAATGCAGGATAAATGTCTCTTCACATCAATAGCTACAAAACACATCACATTCTCAATACAGTATTTTTCTTCATATGGCCACTTTGAAGAAAACCTGTTATTTAAGGCAGGAAATGTTTATAATTTAGTGGTCATAGGCTGTAAGTGGTGATGTTAGTAAAAACTAGAGCCTAAAAAAGTACTGAGAAAATCTCCAAAATAGCAGTACAGTTCAGTACAGTGTGATACTGTGTATGATTTGTCATGTACATGTAATATAATACAATACACAATGTAATAATGTGTATAATACAATACATGGGGGTGTAATTTTTTTATTTCTTTTCAAATTTTTGCACAGAAAATGCAGACAGTAGCACAATCCATGCCGTGACGTTTCTGCGGACGACTGAAGTACTGACGGTGAACTCCATCGGACAGCTGAAACTCTGGGACTTCAGGCAGCAGGGCAGTGAACCTGCTCAGATCCTCGCACTGTAAGACTACCACACACACACACACACACACACACGGGCACTTAGTGTTGAGAAAGAACAGCACCTAGCATTAGAAATGTACTTGAGGTAAAAGCATACTATTTTTTTTAATAGGAAAAATTGAACACATTGAATTAAGTTCTTTCTAGTATTACACAATAGGGCAAATAATAGGGCATAGTTTGAAAAATTCAGTTTGTTAACTGTATGACCAGGTATTACAGTATAATATTTACCAGATACACTCCAATTCCATCAACTTTTGGGTATATTACTAAGGTGTATGTAGAACAAATGGAATTTTCAGTCTGATAACCTGAAATGTACACATCCTGAAGACACTCCCATCTCTGTGATTTATTAAAGCCACAAGGAGTGTGCGTGATGAAATCACCGTTATAATGTTATAATATTTTATATAAACTATTCTTCCGCCATGAAATGTAGTCTATAAACGGTAAGATTTGGTTGCCAAGCAGCACAACGGGCAAAGATTAGAGGATTCTATGGACAGAACAGTGGCACAACCCGATTTTACACCTGTAACTATCTGTTATAAAAGCAGAAATACCTTATTCTGTGCCAAGAGATCATAATTTCTACAGACGTCCTCCAGAAACAACCTTCAGGAGGATTTGATATTTTTGTTTCCTTTTTTTTTTTTTTTTTTCTACATACTATACAACAATGTGCAAAGACATTTTTGTAATAAATTATTCTCACCACCGGCTTGTTTTTCAAATGGCCGATGAATGCTGTGATATTTTTAGGCTAGGTTATCATACCATGAAAATGTCACACTGTAACACCGCTAGTTGTATATTTAGTGACAGTAACCCCTGTTGTCTCTGCAGCACCGGGGACAGGGTTCCCTTGCACTGTGTGGACCGACACCCGAACCAGCAGCATATAGTGGCCACCGGAGGCCAGGACGGCATGCTGTGTATCTGGGACGTGAGGCAGGGCAACATGCCCTTCTCTCTCATGGAGGCTCACTCTGCTGAAAGTGCGTCTGTGATCTGGGCTCGTAATTAATTTGTTTATTTATGAATTTAATGCTCCCCATGACCCAGATATGTCACAGTGTCTTAAGTGTCGAAGATATATTTACAGGCAATAACACTGGAACTTGGCACTGATATTGCGTTCTTTTTCTCTCTAGTGTGGGAGGTGCATTTTCACCCGACAAACCCAGACCACTTGTTCACCTGCTCAGAAGACGGCTCTCTGCTGCACTGGGAGACATCCTCGGGGTCTGATGCCCCCTCGTTCCTGCAGGGTAAGAGCAATCTGCGGCAGATCCAATATGTAATGGTGGTTCTTGGTCTTCTTGTGGCATTCTGGGTATATAAAGCCACTCTAAACCTTATAACACATCCATCCATCCATCCATTTTCCATACTGCTCCTACATGGAGTCATGGGGGAGTCTGGAGTCTGTCCCAGGGAACTCGGGGCACAAGGCAGGGGACACCCTGGACGGGGTGCCAACCCATCACATGGCACAATCTCACACACTACAGACAATTTGGAAATGCCAATCAGCCTACAACGCATGTCTTTGGACTGGGGGAGGAAACCCCCGAAGCGCTGAGAGACCAGAGAAGCGAGGCAGGCATGCTAACCACTAAGCCATTGTGCCTCCCTACACACACAACTGTTATTGTGTTATTGTGCACTAGTTTAACAGAGGAAGGAAGTGACCTCATGTATGTTTGGGGGTGTGACAGCGATGGGGAAATGAGCTTTCAGACACTTCTGTTTTTATTTGATATACTTCCTGTGTATATCTCTACTTCACATTTATACACATAATGTCGTTTGACTTTGCACTTATCTTCTTGAAACGTCCATCTTCTCCCTAGATTCAGTTTCTTGGCGGATGAGATTAAATTCTCCTCTAATATTTCCCAGTACATCGCTCCACTCATGTTTCCTTCCATAATGTGTAACGCCCCAGTACTCTTTGCAGAGAAGCAGCCCAATATCATGATGCTCCCACCACCGTGCTTCACTGTGGTTGAAGTGACAATCTGAATTCTCGCCAAAGAGGTCTATTTTTGTTTCATCAGACCAGAGTATATTGTTTCAAAAGAATTCTGATTTCTCTAAATGCTTTTAGATGCACATCTCTCTGCTTCTTTTTGAGTGGAGGAGTTTTGCATGAGGTGTAGGAACGGAGGTGATCGCGATGTTCATGGTTTATTGTTCTCTGTGTAGCTGTTGTTCCTTCTGCTTTCTGGTCGTCCTGCAACTCTTCAAGTAACCACCTGCTTCTCTTTTACCTTCCTTGATTTTATTTCTATGTAACGTTTACATATATACATATTTTTAATATAGTGTGAATACGTTTTACCGATCAATTTCAATTTTTGAACATCTGTTTATGCTTATGAATACGTCCTTCTGCTCATATTTGTAAGTACAAAGTGAAAAGACATTGTGTGTAGTTACATTTGAGTGGATATATGCATTGGAAGTATATGTTTGAATAATTATTTGCCCTCGCTGTACATATTACACATTCACAGGCTCTTGAAAGTAAGTGTAGAGTCTTCTGTGCCTCTTTCTATTGTTTTTCATTTCTATTATAAACTTTCTGGAAATGCTGTCATTCAAAAGTGTGGTTAAGTGTGACCTTTGAGATCAGAAGTTCACATTGTCACCAACATCTGCCTTTTTTTTTTTTCTCTATGAGGTTGATTTTATGTTTTGCTCTTTCTGTCGGTCAGGACGCAACAGCAGCATGATGTCGCGCAGCGCCGCGGCCCCTGCAGGCGGAAACCAGTCCCTCATCAGCGCCTGGCTCAATGGAGACTCCAGCAAAGGCAGACTGGAGACCACACACATGCTCCCCAGCCAGACGCTCTCCGTCAACAGTCTGGATGTGCTCGGACAGTGTTTAGTGTGCGGGACTGACGGGGAGGCGGTTTACGTCCACAGACGGGTCCCTGTGTGACATCGTCCGTCTTTGATCATACCGAACAAATGTTTTTGCTGATTGTGTAATGCACTTGGATTAAATAAATAAATAAATAAATAAATAAAACAGTGTTGTTGCTAGTTGTTGTTGTTGTTGTTGTTGTGCACGTGCTTTGATGTGTGAAATAACACCTAGTGTTTGTAATCAAGTTCATTGCAGAGTTTAAAGACTTTGAGGTTAGATAACTGTTTTATAAAGAAAAGATGAGAAAGCATTTATCAAGGTGTTGAGGATGGTTCAGAAGAAGCGAAGAAGGCGCTAAGAATTCTGGGAATTTGAGTAAGGTGCGCTTACATCCGGGTATTTTCATCCTCTCACATTGACAGACACCGGCGGAGCACCAAGGCGACAGTGTCAATACAAAAGCGATTAAAAAAAAAAAAAAAAAAAAACTCACGCGCTAATTAGCTAAAAAGAAAAAAAAAATAACCGGCTAATATTTCTACAATTATTTCTGGAAAAGATATCCGCTTTAAAAATGTTTGTCTCAAACAAAATGGATATTCTTTAACCAAGGGTAAGTGGCTTAACCAATTCGTTTTGCACCTCGAGCTTTCTAAGCTAAGCTAAAATAAGCTAAGCTAGCCTAGCTTGTGTTTGTGGTTTGCTAGCTAGGCCCGACGGCTTGATGTTAGGAACGTTTTTGCCTTAACGTCGCTTAAAAAAAAAAAAAAAAAAAAAAAAACTCAGGGGAGAAATGTTTAACGCAGTTGTGTGTCAAAACTAATTTTTTTTTGGGAATAAAAATTCACTCTCTAAATTTAAACTAGCTAGCTACGACGCTAGAGCTGTAGCAGAGATTAGCCAAGTGAATAGACAAGGCCCTGATAGAAGTCAGTCATAGCTGACATTTAATAAATCACACACTAGCGTGTTAGAGAACAAGCTGAAATGCTACAACAAAAGAGTTTTTATTTTTTGTTATTGTGTCCATTGAAGTAGCTAACTAGCTGATTTGATCTGTCAGGGCTTAGGAATGTGCTGGAAACCTTTCACCTAGCTAATATTTCCCAGTTATTACTGCAAGCACCACAATGCAAACCCTTATATAAGATTAGATAATGTAGGATTTTGTGTACAGGTAGGTTAGGAGACTGGACATGTTATCAGGAGTTTGAACCCTGATCAGACCAGATCTGATTTAAACTCTTCGTCTATAACCCATGTTCTTTTTTCACCTCCCTACACAGGTGAATCAGGTTGTTAACACCCTACCACTGGGACACTTCTGGCAACCCCCTTCTGTTCACCTCCTTGGCTGGCGCAGTACATGTGTTTTTCATGAAGAGAGGAGAGAGACCCGAAGGATACAGGCAAATGCGGCCCAAGACGTTCCCGGCGAGCAACTACAGCGCCAACAGTCAGCAGATGATGTTGCACGAGATCCGGGAGAGCCTGCGCAACATCTCGCTGTCCCGGCCCTCGGATGCTCTCAAGGGAGAGACGCAAGGGCAGCAAGGGCAGCAAGGGCGCAGCACCAACCACAAGAACCCCTACCACAAAGCCCTGCAGGAGATCCGGGAGTCACTCCTGCCCTTCGCCAACGGGCCCGCCCCTACCGGACATGCCCCCGAGGTCAACGTTCAGATGCTGCAGGAGCTGTTGGCTGCAGGGTTTGATGAGGTATGATTTCAAACAGCGTACATGTATAATTTTTTTAAAAATTGTGTGTAAACACATGTTGGCCAGGATAAGAACGTTCCCTCGTCAGGTGATCGTTCGACATACTTTAAGTATGACAGCATTGGTATGTGGATGGACAAGTTTCAGCCGTAGTACAGAGCTCAGAGAATCTCTGCGCTTGTTTGTTGTTTGTCCTCTTCCTCATTCTTTCTGTTTTGCAATGCATTTTTTCCCTTCAACTGGTTTAAGAAAATCTTGTGTCTTGAAATACACAATCTCTAACACACACCAGGCAACATGTATGATATTTTAATGTCACGCCGAATGCCGATGTGATACTGCAGGCAACACGCAATATTCTCATTTAATTCAGTGAAGAAATATTTATCTTTTCAGTGAATATTTTTAATCGCAAATGAGAGTAAAACTGTTGCACGGTTCAGCACTGATTTTTGATATTCTTGATAGCAAGATGGACATTCCTGTGTAAATTACAACAATGTAGCCCAATACCAAAACTAGACCAAAATGTATATATTTAGCCATCGGACATCGTGTCATTGGAAGACCTGACAACATTTTGTGCTGCTTTTTTTCAGCAAGATTAAAAATTAAGTACCAGATATTTTGTTGAAATATATTTATGGTTTCTTAAAGTTCACGTCAAAGCATGTTGTGAACAGAAAGACTTTTCATCTATTTTTACTGCTAGAATTCAGCCGCATCGACATCCTGTGGGTTTTCCCAGGCCGCCAAACATATCGTCACAAATTAAGAATACCTATAAAAATGGGTACCAATTCACAGCCATGAATACATTTGTACACTAACTAAGGAGATGTTTCATGTCAAGATAAGTAGAAGTGCACATAGTCCCTGGTTTACGTATAGATTTAAAAAAAAAAATAATAGAGAAATGAATCTGTGTATCATTAATGCAGAGCAGCACGGAACTATGAAGTGGCTCAGTTCCATGTAAAACCACAAACCTGGCAACTAGGCAGCCATTTGATGATGTTTGATGAATGTAACTTATCCTCCTACATCTCATGCCACCTTTGAGTGATTTGAGTGATCGTAACACAAGACGCAAACGAGACTGAGCTTAACACCAGGCCTGAACAGGGTCTGAACAAGCATTTGTCAAATTCTTTCACCTGTTTATAAGCTTGTTTGTGTTCATGTATAGGAGACGGTGATCTGGGCTCTGAAGCAGACCAACAGTCGCAGCTTGGGGGCAGCTGTGGAGTACATCAGTATGATGAGCCACCAGGACGCGGGGAGGGACCAGATGGCAGCAGCAGCAGCAGCACGCACAACTAATACAGCTATCAAAGCAGCTGGTGGGTGCAGGTCACATGTCCACTGTCAAGCCAATTCACTCCACTCATATTAGACATATTATTATATCTTTATATATATAACATCTTAAGTGTCTGATTAGTCTAGCGTGTGATTATTTATCCATGCAAACTGTTGGCTCTAAGCTTCAGTTACTTGTTATTTGCTACATTAGACTCTTAGCTCCAGTACAAAATTAACGAAGCAAACCAAACATGCCTTCTCTGATTGACTACCATGGACTACTTACACAGTGTAGTGTGAGATACATCTGCTCTCTATCTCATAAAATTAATTTATTTTTGTGTGTAGTGTGCAGCGTTTTTCAATGTTAATCAAGCTGTCAAACTGTCTTTAATCAGATAATGCAACATTAGTCTACTGACTGTAGCTCTGGCTGCTTGGTCACCTTAGCTCATTTGTTATGCTTGGGAGTAAAATCCAAAAATATGAATTAGTGATGTATAGTATAGGGTATTGTTAAAAAAAAAAAAAAAAAGCAAGCAATGAAGCTCCAGCCTTATTGTTGGAGAAAGGGTTTAATCTGTGTCTAAGTAAGACAAGCATTTGCACTGCTATAGCATCATCACTAGTCTCAGAGTGCAGCTTCGTGTGCATCAACCAAGCATTTTAATCTAAAAATGAAAATAGTTGCTGTTCATTAATTGTAAGGCAAACTGACCTCTTAAGGTGACACATTAAATCATAATGCAGCCCCTGATCTTGTGAACATGAATTTAAATGTTTTGATGATGAATGCTTATTTGTTGTGTTTATAATTGCTCTAAAACTGGTAAATGTTACATATTTTTAAATTGTTTTAAGTTTATAGTATGATTTAGTTTTTACATACGTTACTTGCTTGATGTCGTCTCCCTCTGAATGTTAACGTCTGGCTCCACCATGTGCAAAAAGAATTTTATATGTTATGATCAGCATGTAGAAAAGTAAGTGAAAAAAGCGATGATAGGAGATCAGTACCGAGGGGAAGATATTGTTGCTAACCAGAAGTTTTGGAAGCAGATAGACTACACTGAACAAGTACATTGGGGTAAATGGAAGAATGTGTAAATTTATATTTGGCTGAACTATTACTTTAAGTATATTGACTAGGAATGGTAAAAATTTTTCAAAGATAATCTCATATACACTGAATCAGCAGTTTATTACCTGCTTTATGTATGTGCCTAATAAACTGGTGACTTGTTTTATATTGTATAAATATGGTAATAGTATGATACTGAATTGACTTGCCGTAATTACACTGAACAACCTTTTCATCCATTAACAGCGTGTGTTGCCTTTGCAGGTCCCTCGCACATTCAGCAGCCAGTTCTGCGGCGGCAAAGCTGGAAGGGCTCCAAGGAGTCTTTGGCCCCTCAGCGGCACAGCGGTCTGTACCGCTCAAACAGCCCCAGCCCTCAGCCTGACCTGCCTCGACCTTCGACCTTTCCCCAGGGCCATGCAGCTGGTCAGCGGGTGAATCCTCCACCTTCCTCATGGGATTCAAACCCTGCCACCAAACGCTACTCTGGGAACATGGACTACCTCGCACCCCGCATCTCCCCCATCCCTCAGGGGCCATGGGTCGAGAGCTACCCGAACCCTCCTGCCCAGGCGCAGCGGGGCATCAGCCCAGTGCCCATGGGGCGCCAGCCCATTATAATGCAGGGATCCGGGGGAAATAAGTTCAACTACCCGCCCTCCTGGCCCCAGAACGGCTCTGCGCAGGTGGACTATGGACATGGCATGGGCATGGTGGGAAGCAGCAGGCAGCCTCCGCCTCCCCCTCCGTACCCTCTTGCTCAGGCGAGCGGGCACAGTCCCACAGCGCAGCAGATGCAGGCGCCCAACCGCAACAGTCACAACCTGGAGATGTATAACTTGGGTGTCCTGGCCCAGCCCAGACCTTCAGCACAGCAGCCTCCTTCTTCCTCTGGAAATGGCAACAATCAAGATATTCCTCCTCCATCTTGGCCTCACAACATGCCGGCACGCTCTAACTCATTTGCTAATGCTGCACCAGGTACACGTCAGTGCTCACCGGCAGCCAGCTCGCAGCCTTCTGCTACCACTGTCACGGCCATCACGCAGGCGCCCGTCCTACAGCCAGTCAAGAGCACACGTGTTCCCAAGCCTGAGCTCCACACGGCTGTGGCACCAACACACCCACCTTGGCTTCAGCAGCAGCAACAGCCACCACCGCCACCCTCTCCATATCAGGAATCTTCCGTGCCTCCACCGGCGGTGTCCCAGATGCCAGTCTCGGAGGTTCCCAGCTACCAGGGCCCCCCGCCTCCGTACCCCAAGCACCTCCTGCAGCAGCAGCCACCCGCTCCGTGCCCGGCATACGCCAAGGAGGACGAAGGTGCCGAAGATGATGCGGACAATGCCAGCACTTGCTCCAGTGAGCGTGCAGATGGCTCAGAGACTGTCGCAGGCAGCACAGAACGGGAAAAGAAGCAGATCACCACGTCTCCAGTGCCTGTGAGGAAGAACAAACGGGATGAGGAGCGGCGAGGGGAAGGGAGGGTGCAGCTTTACTCCCCGCAGGCCTTCAAGTTCTATATGGAGCAGCACGTGGAGAACATTCTGAAGAACCACCAGCAAAGACTGCGTCGCAAAAAGCAACTGGAGAGCGAGATGCAGCGGGTTAGAACCCCTCCTGTACCTCCCTATGTTTTCCCTCTGTTAATCTTCCATTTTCTCCAAGCCTCTCTTTTTCAGTCGTGCTCTAAATGGGAGGCTCTACTCCACTCTCTTGGTGTTTGTTCTTTCCTCCTAGCGCTGTCTTTCTTTTCTCTTGCTTTTCCTCTCTATGGCAGCTGGTTTTGAGGGTGTAACACTTTCTCCTGCCAGCTAAATAGTCTGCGCAGACGACTGAAGAAGTAAGGCTTTGTACAGTAAATGCATGTACACGTCTTTTGCAGCATGAAAAAGAGTGAATTTTTGGCAGTACTGTTGCAGGAAACTGTGTGTTGCATGACTGCATGCTTTGCGTATGTGGAATGCGAGTAGCTGATGCCTTGGATTTTTTCGTGAATAGAAAAATTTACATAAAAATGGTTCTGTTGCTAAAAAAAAAGAAAACTGCTAACAAAAAACTCAGTAATCGAATTTAGTTACGTTACAACATTAAACACTACTAGACTGGAAATGAGAATCGGCATGTGGAAATCCCACATCTGATTATGTAATGTTTAGGCTCTTAACCAGTATAAATGCCAGCATTGAGGTGTTTTTCTTATATATACTTTATATCAGTAGAGGATTAGTTGTCTTAGGGCTGGATGTTTTAATGATATAAGAGTGTGCTGTTTTCAGCATGGTATGTGTTGTAATAATCCAGTGCTTTGATTAGGTGGATGTTTATACATTTGTGTAACCTGCATACTTGTATCAAACCTGCAGGTTGGTTTGTCGGAGGATGCCCAAGAGCAGATGCGCATGATGCTGTCCCAGAAAGAATCCAACTACATCAGACTGAAGCGTGCCAAAATGGACAAATCCATGTTCGAAAAGATCAAGACGCTGGGCGTGGGTGCATTCGGTGAGGTGTGCCTGGCACGCAAGGTGGACACGGGTGCACTCTATGCCATGAAGACACTGCGCAAGAAGGACGTGCTCCTCAGGAACCAGGTGGCGCATGTCAAGGCTGAGCGGGACATCTTGGCCGAGGCAGACAATGAGTGGGTGGTGCGGCTTTACTACTCCTTCCAGGACAAGGACAACCTGTACTTTGTCATGGACTACATCCCCGGTGGTGATATGATGAGCCTGCTGATCCGGCTAGGCGTCTTCAGCGAGGAGCTGACGCGCTTCTACATCGCCGAGCTGGTGTGCGCCGTCGAGAGCGTGCACAAGATGGGCTTCATCCACCGTGACATCAAGCCAGACAACATCCTGATCGACCAAGACGGCCATATCAAGCTCACCGATTTTGGCTTGTGCACGGGATTCCGCTGGACCCACGACTCCAAGTACTACCAGAGCGGTAAGATGGGAGTGAACAAGTGCAGCAAGAACTTTTAAAGTATTTACTGGCCACTTTAATAGGAACACTTGTATGCCTGCTCATTCATACATTTCATGCCAACGGCCAATCACGTAGCAGCAGCACGGTGCATAAAATAGTGCATGTACAGGTCAAGAGTTAATGTTCACATCAATCATCAGACTGGAAAAACATCCTCATCTTTTTCCAGTCTTCAGCTGTCCCGTTTCAGTGAGCTTGTGCACACTATTTACAGTTTCACACCATTTTGTGTAGCTTCAGATTCGTGTTCCTGGCTGACAGGAGAGGAACCTGATGTGCTCTTCAGCTGTTGTAGTCCATTTGCCTCAAGGTTTGAAGTGTTGTGCATTCTGAAATGCTTTTCTGCTCACCACGGTTGTAAAGAGTAAACTTCCTTTCAACTTGAACAGTCTGTCTGTTCTCCTCTGATGTCTCTGATCAACAAGGCATTTCCGCCTGCAGAGCTGCCACTCTCTGGATGTTTTTAGTTTTCACACCATTTTGTGTAAACTCTAGAGACTGTTATGTTTGAAAATCTTAAAAGATCAGCAGATTCTGAAATACTCAAACCAACCCATCTGGCAGCAGCAACAATGCCACGGTCAACGTCACTGAGTTTTCTTCCCCATTCTGATGTTAGATGTGAACATTAACTGAAGCTCTTGACTTGTATCTACATGGTTTTAAACATTATGCTGTTGCCACATGATTGGCTGGTTAGAGAATCCCATTAATGTGCAGGTATTCCTAATAAAGTGGACGTTGACTGTACGCCACATGCAGGTAGACACTGGAAAGTACCAAAAATATATTTTTATAGTGTAATTGAACAGAAAGTACTGTGACTAAGCATATTTACCCTGCATTCACACTGAGCCATGATTATGATCTCTGACAGCAAAGATGGCATGACAGCAGGACAAAGTCAACATTCAAATTGACAGTAAATCTTACGGCATGGGATGTACCCCAACAACAATTGTGTCTGGAACATGGAGGAAAATTATACAGCTACGATTTAATCTTTTCTGAAATCTTGACATAGTATTAAATTACGTTTGAACACAATGCAGTAGCCTATAGACCAGGAGTGTTCGACTACATTTTGTGAAGGTCCATCTACATGAAAATTCTTGCAGATAACATGACTTAATGGTGACAGGAGTTTTAATGATTAACATATATATTCTAGTGCTCAGTCTGATGTACTGAAATACTTTGCTAGGTCCACATCTGCCAGATGACAAACTCTCCTGTAGATATTTTTGCCTAAATTTTTTTTTTAAATCGGACCCAGCATGAATTAAACTCTCAAGAGGTGTAGTTGACCCAGATTCTTAGAGGTTATAATCAGTACAATGCTCTCTCTCTCTCTCTCCCTCTCTCCCTCCCTCCCTCTCTCTCTGTCTGTCTCTTTCTCTCTCTCTCTCTCTCTGTCTCTCTCGCTCTCACACTCACACACTCTCACACACTCTTTCTCAGGTGATCACGTGAGGCAGGACAGTATGGATTTCAGTAAGGAGTGGGAGGACCCGTCGAACTGCCGCTGTGGCGATCGGCTCAAACCACTGGAGAGGCGGGCAGCGAGACAACACCAGCGCTGCCTGGCACACTCGTTAGTTGGCACGCCAAACTACATCGCCCCAGAGGTGCTCCTGCGCACAGGTACTTGCGCTGTGTCAGCGTACACACTATTGTACAAACACTGTATACAGTAATCAAAACTCTTATACGCACCGTTTAAATTATACACACACCTATAAATTTTCTGTTCTTAGATAACCGTTGATGCATTACACCATGGTGCTGTTGAATTAAATTGTGTGTGTGTGTGTGTGCCCTATTGCAGGCTACACGCAGCTATGCGACTGGTGGAGCGTAGGCGTGATTCTGTATGAGATGTTGGTTGGCCAGCCTCCTTTCCTGGCTACGACTCCTCTGGAGACTCAAATGAAGGTGCGATTTAAAAAAAAAAAAAAAAAAAGCAAAATAAAATGGAGTACTGTAGCATAGTGGAACAGTGTAACTTCAGTAAGGTGTCTCCAGTAACACACGTCATGCCGCTGATTTTAAGTGAGGACCGATTCTCTGAAAGCATGGCAGTGTCTGGAAATTAAGCATTGTTGTCCATTTCAAAGGTTTCTTTTCATTAAACATACTCTATACTTACGGTGCAACAGCCATTAAATGTCTGTCCTTAGACTTGTATAGTATATTCCCCCTTTTAAACTTTACACATTTTGTAGTGCTACAACCTAGGAATGAGATTATATGTCATGAATTTACACAAACTATTCCATAATATCAATATAGTTTGCAAAATTATTTACAAAACAACATTAAAAAAAAGACACTATAATTAGCAGAGACTTAATGAACTCCAGCTGCACTTTTTCTTTAGATGAGAGCACAATGTATTCTTGCGATAACAATTACATGATCTTGATTTAGTAATTGCGATATACTTAGTAATATAACACGCACACCGTGTCCTGTATTTATAAATTGCTGCTAAATGCCCATTAGGTGAGCCCGCTTCTGAGCATGCTTGAGCTTACCGACTTGTTGCCGTGGTTACTTTGAAACTTTGAAGCTTTGAAGAACGGACAAATTCAGCAATCTTGCTGACTCAGTAATCCAAATACGAACAACGAGCCCAGGAGTAAGAAGAACGATAAATGGTGTTTGATAAAAATCTCTCCTAATATTTTATGTTTGTTTGTGTGTCTCACTCTGTCAGGTGATAAACTGGCAGACGACGTTGCACATCCCTCCTCAGGCCAAGCTGAGCGCCGAGGCGTCTGATCTGATTGTGAAGCTGTGCCGCGGGCCCGAGGACCGGCTGGGCAAGAACGGAGCAGATGAGATCAAAGCACACACCTTTTTCAGAAGCGTGGACTTCAGCGTGGACATGCGGCAGCAGCCACATCCGCCGCCCCACGTGCCCAAGATCGCCCACTGTACAGACACATCCAACTTCGACCCCGTGGACCCAGACAAGCTGTGGAGCGACGACGGCAACCACAACGACACGCTGAGCGCCTGGTTCAGGAACGGCAAGCACCCAGAGCACGCCTTCTACGAGTTCACCTTCCGCCGCTTCTTCGATGACAACGGTCACCCGTACAGCTGCCCCAAGCCCATCGAATACGAGGACTATGGAGAGGAAGAGGGGGAGGAGCTCCAGAGCCAAGCCCATGGACAGGGGCGGGGCCTCGTCTATGTTTAGCATTTCCATTTACACTACGTGGAAAAGCAACACTACTATATGTCAAAGCAGGGATGGGACCTGGTGGGACCTGTGTGTGTGTCTCTGTGTGTGTCTCTGTGTGTGTCTCTGTGTGTGTCTCTGTGTGTGTCTCTGTGTTTTTGTGTGTACAGAATTTTCAACAGAATATATAGACTGGATATTGTCTAGATGATTGGTGTGTGTGTGTGTGTGTGTGTGTGTTCAGCCTCCCACCTGTTTGTTGAGGTACGATTTCGAGGCTGCGGTTGTGTATAATTTATTCCGTGTTCACATCGCACTTTGATCAGTGCTGTTTGAACAAACGAGGATTTAAATGAAATGCGTCTTTTTGACGCCGTTTAAAGCCTTAATTTATTGAAACCGTTGTAAAATGAGGACTGTAGTGGAAAAGACTAGCTCAATTATGCCTTCTTCACCAATGTCATGTTAATTTATGATTGAGTAGATCTCTTTCTCACGCTGATCTGGCCGCACGTGGGCTATCCAGGGATTGGTGGAATCATTAACTCTTTCTATTGCTGTGCCTTTTATTTTACACTCTTTCACCAAAAACATGAGGGGAAGTAGCATCTTAGCCAGTCAACTGAACTGACAACTAGATTATTCATAGAGTATTGTGTGAATTGTATTATTAGCCTTTTGTGTATTTTCTAATTTATACACTCGAATGTATTTATAAATTATGTAGTGTACATTTTTGTACATTTTTTTTTTTCCAATTGTGTTGGTGTAGGAAATAAATCCAAGGGCGAGCTCCCTTCCTCTCACTCACTTCATTTTGTTTTTCACTTGAGGCAGCGTTCCTAACGTTATACTTCAAGACCAGAAGGTGCGTCAGACTTTTGTAGCATCAAGTCTGATTTGTGTTTCTTTAAAACCTGAATCCTGATCAGAACCGATTAAGTTTAGTGAAAATGAGAAAATATAGGAAGGTTTAAGGGACGCTCTTTAAGCATCAGTGCTGCAAGGACAAATATTTTAGCTGCAGTTAGAATTCATAGAGATTATTTTAGCTGAAGGTTGTATGACTATGCTTATTTATGAGATACTTAGCAAGGAAAATCACTTAACACATGCAATATCAGGTTGTAAATAAACCAGAATGCAGCCAGCAGTGAGAGAATAGAGATAATTCAAAGTTTTTCCTCCGGCCGAAAACATTGCAGTCATTCTGTGAGTTATCATTTTGCACGCTTTACTCTAAAATTAGGGGTTTAATATAAAACCAAGTGCAAATACTCAGGACTTTGTTCATATTGTGTCAGAAGTTTAAACATCCCTGCTTTTAGACATGGTAAGACTTTGGAGGTGATATCAGTTTTAATTCAAGTGCTTTCTCTATGCTGAGAGAAGAAATTGTGAATATCTTCAACATGAAAGCTGCAAGTGAAATGAACATGCAGTAAGACTGAGTATTCTTTAATTCAATCATTTACAGTTTTGTTTTAAGAATTTGGTAGATGATCTTATTGAGTGATTTACTGAAGTGCTCTGAAGTCTCCATCAAAAACATCCTCATGCTAGTACAGATAGGTCGGGGTCTAAGTATCTGATCAAGCACAAACCCTGTTAGAGAGAAAATAGTATGAGTTGACTTTTTAAAATGTAAGTGCTCAGTAAAATGGTGGGTCTTTAGTTCTCTGAATTGTCACATTGAGCTGTTTTAGAGGTTTATAGACAACATGGTGCAGAGCAGAGTGTGTTAAGTGCCTTCATTTAGGTGTGGGTTGTTCCTGGCTTTAGAAGTGAACATTAGAGTTTTAACACTAGAAACACTAATCATCAAGGTTTATTATCTTTATTAATGAGTTCTTATAGTTATTAGCCAGTTGGACTGGTGATTTGAGTTGAAGAGGTCTGAATGGAGGCAGTGGCCAGGACTCTGGACTACTGACCGGAAAGTTGTGAGTTCAAATGTCAGTGCTGATAAGCTGCTGCCACCGCTGGGTCCTTGAGCCTGATCCTTAACTGCTCGGTTTAGTCATAAGTCGCTGCGGATAAAAGTGTCCGCCCACTGAGTAAACGTAAACGGGCTTAATCCAAAACTCAAAAACAAGTGGTCTATAAGTACCGTGGACCTGATGTGTTCTGTAAGTGGAAGCTTCAGGAATAAAATATATATGTGTATAAATACAGTCAGGTCCATAAGTATGTGGACAGTGACACAGTTTTGGTAATTTTGCCTCTGTACACCACCACAGTGGATTTGAAATGAAGCAATCAAGATGTGAATGAAGTGTAGACTTTCAGCTTTAATTCAAGGGGTTTGCTCGAAACTTTTAGGAATTACAGCCATTTTTTACGTAGTACCTCCATTTTCACAGGCTCAAAAGTAATTGGACAAACTAACAATCATAAATATTAGGATTATTTTTAATACTTGGAAGCAAATCCTTTGCAGTATATACATAAATATTTGAATAATGAGCTTATAAATGGACAGCTGGCGGTTCGTAAAATTGATTTTACAGTTAAGGAGGTCCTGGGAAGATTGAAAAGTCCTGGTCTACACACTCGGTGTTTTCCTCCGCACCGCCAGATGGCAGCACTGCGCTCATTCCCCCTGATGTAGAAAACACAGGAGTGGAGAATAAACCTGAATGTGTACTGACACTCCAGTCCAGTAGGTGGCGGTAATACATAACACGTTGGATGTGAACCTTCTCAAGAAAAAGAAGAAGAAGACGACGACGACGGAGTAGTAGAAGAAGAAGAAGAAGAAGTAGAAGAAGAAGACGCGGTGATCTGAAACGATAGGACGGCAGGGAAAGCTTCATTAATATTCAAGGGAGCGCTTTCTGATTGGCCGGTGAAACTTATCGGCTCAGACGTTTCATTGTGCTGCATGAATACATCAACTTTTGTGAACTTAACAGGACTAGGCACTCTGGCAGCATTTTTAATTTAATATGCAGTTTAAAAAGTCTGTGAGGGAGGATTTCGGGTTTGAACCCCCCTGAAATATTTTCCATTTTCAAACACTTATTCCTGAATGGTTAATACACACACACTTTTTTAAAAATTTATTTTATTTTATTATTATTATTATTATTTTTTTTTTTACAAGCAGTCAAAACAAAAACAAAGGCTTATTTTGATGTTTTGTGAAAGAAAACGACACATTCTGTACCAAAAATGACGAGAAAATAAACAATAAAAAAAAAAATCAAAAATGAACAATTGACAAGAATATCAGTTTTAAATTTCTGCAAAACAAAAAAAAAAAAAAAAAAAGGTTTCCAGTTTCTTTCGTTATGATTTTTTTTTTACTTTGTTCGCAAAATCCGTAGACAGTAATGTCTGCCATTAGACTCAGTTTTGGAGGTTGCCATGGTTACCGTTTCACCGGCCAATCAGGTGAGGCATTCCTCATGAATATTAATAAGCCTGCCCCTGTACGCTACTCCAGTCCAGTAGGTGGCAGTAACACACTATAGCGGCGTTCACTCAGCTCTGACTGTAGCTCACAAAATGTGACTGAAATGTCCGTGTCAAGATTACCACCTTCTGCACTGACCCTCAAACAGGTAGAGTGTTTTATTATTAATACACTTGTCATTTAATCATTTACAGTTAAACTCAGTTCATGTTCGCTTTCTAGCTACAGAGATAAATAAATATTAGAGGTTAGTTGTTGTTGAACTGGAGTAGTATAAATGTGTTGTTATTGTTGTTGTTGTTGTTTGCTTGACCTGTTTGGACATATTTTAGTTTTTGCAGAGACAGAATGTTTTAGGTCTGTACCGTAATATGCTGAGGACAATCCGCCAAGTTCCAGATGAAGCAGATCGTAAATATTTGAAGGACTGGGCAAGAGAGGAGTTCAAGAGGAACAAGGAGGCCACAGATCAGGTGAAGAACCATGCAGACATTTCTGATGTGTCATCATCATCTTCATGTATCATTACATTCATCATCATCGTCAACATTGTCATGTATCATTATCATCAACATCATCATCATCTTCATGTATCATTATCATCAACATCATCATCATCGTCATGTATCATTACATTCATCATCGTCAACATTCTCATGTATCATTATCATCAACATCATCATCGTCATGTATCATCATCATCGTCATCAACATCATCATGTGTCATCATCATCTTCATGTATCATTACATTCATCATCATCGTCAACATTGTCATGTATCATTATCATCATCATCATCGTCAACATTGTCATGGATCATTATCATCATCATCATCATCATCGTCATCGTCATGTATCATTACATTCATCATCATCGTCAGCATTGTCATGTATCATCATCAACATCATCATCATCTTCATGTATCATTATCATCAACATCATCATCATCTTCATGTATCATTATCATCAACATCATCATCATCGTCATGTATCATTACATTCATCATCATCGTCAACATTGTCATGTATCATTATCATCATCATCATCGTCAACATTGTCATGTATCATTATCATCAACATCATCATCATCGTCATGTATCATTATCATCATCATCGTCAACATTGTCATGTATCATTATCATCAACATCATCATCATCTTCATGTATCATTATCATCAACATCATCATCATCGTCATGTATCATTATCATCATCATCATCGTCAACATTGTCATGTATCATTATCATCATCATCATCATCATCGTCATGTATCATTACATTCATCATCGTCAGCATTGTCACGTATCATTACCATCAACATCATCATTGTCAGCATTGTCATGTATCATTATCATCATCAACATCATCTTCTTCATGTATCATTACATTCATCATCATCGTCAACATTGTCATGTATCATTATCATGAACATCATTATCATCATCATCAACAACATCAACACGTATCATCATCATGTATCATCATCATGTATCATCAACATGTATCATCGTCAACATCAACATTGTCATGTATCATTATCATCATCATCATCATCATCAACAACATCATTGTCATCAACATCATCATCATCATCATCGTCATGTATCAGTATCATCATCATCAACATGTATCATCATTATCATCATCATCATCAACATCATCATTGTCATGTATCACTATCATCAATCTACGTCATCATCATCGTCATCAACATCATCATCATCGTCATGTATCATTATCATCATCATTATCAGCATCATTAACATCGTCATCACACTCTTCTAATGTTCCATCAAACACTAAAGGTGTTCACAAGTCTCTCGGTGAGGGTAAGATGGAGAAAAAGTGAGCTTACATGCAGGCACTACAGTAGAATTTACACCACTTTCCCCTTCTGATTGCGAAACATGACTTCCACACAACCACAAAAGCGTTGTTTATTCCGTTAAAGTCTTCCACAGAAAAATCACTTACATGGCAAATACAGCGTGTCCCAAAACTCTCCATACACGGAGGAAATTAACACTTTTTACCAAAATGTCTTCCAAACTTTTTCATACTCATTTTATATTATATATATTTTTTTCAGATAGCTTTTAAGAATGCCTTTGACAAAAGAAGAACATATTGAAATCATTCTCATGGCTGGATCCAACGTTTCTAGCTGTAATACTGTAAGCGAGAACAGGAACTAACTTGCTTCCTGAACTTCCTACGATGATTAAACGGTGCTGTGGTATAAGAGGAATAAAACACTGCTGTGTTATTTGAAAATAATCAACCTCTGGGTTGTAACTCCACTTCAGGCCTCATCACACCACCTTGGCGTTGATGAGTTTTCTATAACAGCACACACACAAATAAGTGTTTTATTCAGTAAAAAAAAAAAAAAGTATATATTTAGCCAGAATGCCTGAGGTCATACACTCTATACATGAGCAGTGTTTAGTTTTATTTTTACAAGATGGCGACATGTAGCATACAAACCAGGAAGTCATATTTTGTAATACCAGACCAACTTTGATTTTAAAAAATGTCACTGTTCCGGTATAACTGTTCATCAGTGTCGCTACTCCTTCACGTAGGATGCCATCCGGATGATGATCACGCAGGCCAACAATCACCTCCAGGAGCTTAAGAGATCCCTTGCTCTGGCTGGAAGGTGAACGGATGCGGCTGTAGGCTCCTGTGTGAGCAATCTGTGCTGAAGGTGTGTGCCGTGCGCAGAGATACACACCGACACAGTGCATGTTTGACTTCAACTCTGGCCTAAGCTGGCCTTCTTCATCACTTGATGGTGGCCATGAGTGCTGTCTGACTGTAAACCAGGAGCGTCCTGCAGGTCCGGACTGCAGCATCGTGACGTTCCTTGCTCTCATACACCTGATCGTATTCGTAGGTTAGAGCAGAGAAATCACCAAATTGTTCTGTGCTGGGTTTTGATTATGTCAGAGTGCTTGAGTTTGATCCCCCGTCTCTTCACACTGTCTGCTGTGAAGTTTTTAAAACAAGCAAGCCCAATAAATTCAGGTTGTATTTCAATCTGAATGATTACGTCGTCTCCTGTGTCATTTTTGAGAGTACATCAATGTCAAAATAAAAACCCAGATGATGTAGTACATTTGCTGAACAAAATGACTGATGGACACTTTGACATGAAGTAAGGAGCAGGTAAGCAGATAACAGACAGATCCAACATGGCTAGTGATGATGGCAGAAGAAAATACACACTGCTACGCCAAGAATGCAGCAAAAAAAAAATGCCTTAAGTTTGGGACGGGAGTGCATTGTAAACTCATTTGTACATAAAAAACACACAATATTAACCATATAATCATATTTATTGAAGAGAAACAAACATTACATTAACATTAATCATTCCACATTGGAGACTGTGTTAAATGAAATGCGAGGAGGTTTCAGGTAGGGTTTGGTATGTTGAGTATGCAGAGTGATGTACACTAGTATGCCATTTGGATCACAGCCCAAGTAATCAAGGTTAGCAGACTTGCTGATTATCTGCCTCAGGTGTGTGAGGAACTGAAAGTGTGATTATGTGGCTCGTCTTTGTTTTTGACAATTTGGAATGGAGCGATTCCTAGTTTTAACTGTGACCCAGCCTCACAACTTAATCCTACATTAATGCAAATGTTACAGAATTCTGTTACAGTCTCAAAGTAGGTTTAGTCTGGGTACGAAAGAAGCGCGAATACTAGCTCGATAAAAATCATGTTTCGTTAGGTTAAGACGTTTGTCACGGTAGCTGCTTTTGTATGTCGTGTAATGCATTTAATCATTTTGATGATTTCAGATGGTGGGAAATGCAGACAAAGAAGACAGACATTGTACAAAACTGTAAATCTGATACAAATGTACAAAAACAGAGCAGGAATCAGTAATGCCTCAGTACAGAGAAATACCTTTGTGTGTAAAACATTCAAAGCCCTTCAGATGTTCTTGTTCTAAGTGAGTTTTCAATCTTTACCCTATCCTCTGTGCCTGCATAGTAGAAACAACATTTCAAACATAAAGTTACCCAGGTTTACACAGGAGAGTAGATCATTTTAACTCATACTGGCACCAAAAATTAATGACAAATAGTACGAGACACAGGCAGCAGCATACAGTGTAGACATTTAAGAAGAAGAACACACCTAGTGACTCTTCTGACCTCTACTTTGAAAGAAATTAAATAGCCACTTCTCTAACAGCTTATACAACTTAGTAGCTTTTAAACTCATAGGACAAACTGCTATAAGTTTGATTGACAGCCAGTGTATGCCTTTTTACAATGTAAACAATGCTTTAACCACATCTATGCCCGTCCAGTGTAAACAGTCTTTGAGCACATCACATGCGTGCGCCGTAAAATCTGTAATGAACTGACGTTATCCCGCACCCAAAAGGCAGGAGAACTGTAGATCATGTACACTGCCTTACATAAGTGTTCATATTTTGAAGTGGCCATCAAGTAAGGAGGGCATTAGTCAGAGAAGCAACCATGAAGCCATAGGTAACTCTCAATATGCTTCCACCACCATGCTTCACTGTGGGGATGGTGTTCTCAGGGTGAAGATCAATGCTGGAGTTCTGCCAAATGTAGCCCAGAAATGTTTGTTGTTATCAGAACAGAGAACCTGATTTAGAGGTTTCACACCAACGATATTGCTTTTCCTCCATTTTAATATTATGGGCTATTTTGTGTAGAGTCATGACTTATAATCCCAATTAATTCGATTTCAGTTCCAAGCAGTAACACTACAAAATGTGGAAAAGTTCAAGGGGAGTGAATACTTATGCAAGGCACTGTATATAGATAGTAAAGGCGGCTGGACTTGTGTTATAATCTGAAGGATGTTTCACTAATCGTTCAAACCAATGGTGCTGAGTCCAATTAAGCTTTTTTTTTTGTCTCTGTTCTCTGTCTCTCAGAGTGACGCTAGCCAATAGCAGACATCCATTAGGTCATGTACAGAGAATCGAACAGCACAAGGTAGTTTTCAGCCTTTCTGACTGTCACACAATAGCAAAGATGAGCATTTACACGAATTGGTAACTACTAAATTGAGAAAAATGTGGGTAAAAATGGCTGAGTGGAGAATGTCTACAGGAAATGTAATACCTCTTGAGGCCACTACTTTGTTTTGATGATACTGTATACCACATAGAAAAACACTTCAAAATAAATTACCCAGAGAAAATCGTCTGTGGTTACAGCAAGAAAAAATGTAAAACTACAAATGTTTCACAGCGATTAAAAGCTGAAAGGTTTTACGGCAAAGTACATAGTCACTGGAGGACTAAGTTTTATCAGGCAAGAGGTTTTGGTTGAAATTACATTTCTCTATATTGACATTTCTCTCTAGACCCTGTGAGAATAATGAACTGCCATAGGATTAGTCTGAGAATTAGTCTGAGATTTGTTACTTTACCATGTCATAAATAATTTGGATCAAACTCAAACTCAAAAAAAAAAAAAAAAAAAAAAACTGGGAAGAATGTCCCAAATCTTGTTTGGCAGGAAATGAATAGTTGTTTGCCATTTATTGGAATGAAAGCAGGGTAGAAATGGGCAAAAAGCCTAAAATCAAAGGTTTAATATTAAAATATCATTTCAGACAAAGATTCCAGCCAACACCCTGTGAGTAACGGATGAATGGATGAATATCTATAACTACAAGTCCAGTCGCCTTGACGTACTACCACTATCTATTTCTATCTATATATGATCAGGATGACTGAAAACCTTCATAGACAAAAAGTGTTAGGTTTAACAGGTGGTTATGATCTCAGTCATCCACTCCTCAAATCACCTTCTTCATATAACCAAGCCACTGCTCCGCATGCTAGCTGTCCTCATGTCTGCTGGTTCTGAGGAGCCTCAGTTCATCTTCCAGGCAGCTGATCCTCTCCAGCAGGGTGGTACGATCAGCCTGTGCTCGCTGCTCGGCCTGCCAGCTCGCCTCCTGGACCTTGCGCTCATACCAGCGCTCCATCTGCGTGGACACCGCATCGAAGAAGCACTGCGTCACCTCCAGCGCGTGGATGTTGGCCCCCTCCTGATCAAATGTCTCCTCTCCGAACACCTCTATGGTTTTAGTCCCATCTTGGTCCTTAGTCCTCCCTTCACAATGCCTTTTATGGTGCCTGCTTTTATAACTCTTGCTGTGCTTGTGGTCCCGGTCTTGTTTTTGGTCCTTTTGGCCACTGCTGCGGCGCTCTCTGGACGGTGACAGGCTGTTGGATTGGCCTGAATTTGAGGCCTCCTGTAGTTCCCTGTCTGGCCTGTGGGGGTCAGTGGAGAACAGTGTGCGTGCTTTTGGTCGTACTACAAGAGGAGAGGATGGTGCAGATTTGTCCTGAGCCACGGAGAAGAATGTCTCTTGGATGTTCTGTTTGCCATCTTAAAAAGAAATCACACAGTTAACCTTTAAATTCTGTTCAGTTCAAAATGACCCTTTTCTAACTAGACATGGAACAATGCTAAATCAGAAGTGAGTGCATTCAGAAAATAATTAGCCTGTAAAACAAACAAACAAATTAAGAAATGCATGCCACTTGGTGCATCTCTTATCTTTACATTTGTTAAAGTATGTCTCAATTTTATTATAAATATGAAAACAATTTATCTATGGATCCTAATATTCACCTAGTCCTCAAAAATAGTCTCTTTATTATATTACCTTTTATCTGAAAAGTGAAAAGAGCTAAAATATTTCATTTTGGTTACTGAGGTTAAGGTTAGGGTTAGATTTAGGTGTAACACTGCATTAATCAGCTGCATTAATAATTATAGCAATAGAAGGTCTGCCAAGGTTAGTAAGATGAACAGTGTGTGTAACCTACCTGAAGAGCTGTCCATCTGAACCACAAAGTAGTGATTATCCAGCATGTCCTCTTCTCCGGTAGCTCCTCCCTCTCCTCCTCCGTGTCCCTCCTCAGGCTCAGTTGGGTCGCTGGGTACCAGACAGTGGGCGCTGCCTGCAGACCGACCCCCTGTGTCATCCCGCAGTGTTACACATCCATCTAGAGAGGAGGAGCGGTGCAGAGCGGCACAGCGTGCATCTGCTGTCAGACGTGCCTCCATCCTCTGGAGCTTAGACATGCACCAATTCTTCAGTTCACTCACCATCGAGGCCTGTGTGTGTGTATGTGTGAGAGAGAGAGGCATTTAAAACAAGAACTAAAATTACCCAAATGCTATATATCCATCCAAGTACTAGCTTTTAAGCTCCCAAAAGAGCTACGGAACACGCTACATGACTTTCGAAATCTCAGAATCGCTGACCAGTTTGCGGTCAGTTGTTTGGTGGATGTTGGGGTGTGCACGCTACACAATTACTCCCAGACGAGGCATACACAATACACAAACTTTCACCTGGAAAGATCTCCATCAAAGCTGAAAATAAATGCAAAAGCTGTCTATTATGTGACTATTTTATACAGAAATAATAAAATACAGGAATGAGAGAAAGAATCTGTGGAGGAAATATTGCTTTGGTAGACGCAGAGAGTGAGGATTGTCTGTTCTGCAAAGAGAACTGGAGGTATAGTGAAAAGAATTTGGGTATGACAAGCCAAATAAGATCTTACAGAAGTAATATTAGTGTGCTTACATTTTCCCCTCACCCTCCCACCCAAATAGATGGATGAAAAACTGGGCTCAGGGATCTGTAGCACATGAGAGCAGATGAATTTGATTTCCTCTTGGGCTCTCATTGGCTGTTTCTCATCTCTGTACTTGCAACTATTCAGAGAGGTACATGTTACGTGATTCATCGCAGAGAAAATAGAGCTCGTCAACACCTCTAATGCTTTAGTATTAAGGCTTATTTACATTTAGCTTACTTATGCGGAGAAATGGTACAGTACAAAGAACCAGACGAGTTGCACTTAGCTCAGAATATACAAAGAAAGAATTGATAAAGAGAAAACCAGAATGATATCCAAGGAAAATTTTTACAGATTTGCCACAATTTTAGCATTTATGACTGTAATTTGTTACATCCACCAGTAGCAGTGTCTTATTGTACAATGTTAGTAGTACCTGTACCATAAAAAACCAAGGTTAGTAGTTTTACAGACACTGAGGTTTCCTTTTGTGCTTCACATCTAAGCAGAACACTGTTTAAAGATATCAGGATGGTAACTATAGCATGCATTAGGAGAAATCTGTGTGATCGGATTGAAGATCATGACAGAACACAGAGACACTTTGACACCTGATCTGCAAAATCTAGACCTCAGGCGCACAGAAAGCTCATTTAGAACAGCAGGTGAAACACCAAAATAGGCCACAAACTCTGTTTGAATTGCACCCTGTGACAGGAAACTCAATTTTAGTCCACAGCACTCTGGTTGTTGACACCGGTGGAACGCTAACCTGACAGGATTGGCGCTGTTATTAATGCGTAACCAAATATTAGTTAAGAATTGACATGTGACTAACGTTTTGTCAGTTTTGAGCTCATATAAAATTAACTTTAATGCTAGTTTAAATAGCAAACTGCTAATCTTGTGTACTCTTTGTGATTCTAAAACTAAATAAATTCGAAGTGCGAAATTGTATACAATTTCCTTACAATTTGCTTAACACCTGATCCCCAGCTACCAGAGGGCAGAACTCTATAGCAGTCACCTTCATGGGTTATGATTATGGCTTAGTGCCAAATCTATCCTGTGTAATGTGAATATTACCTGTCTCTTTTCACCCTCCAGGCGCTCCTGTTTTGTCTTCTCGTCGATGCGACGTAAACACTCCATCCTTTCAGCAGACACTCTCTCTAACATCATCTTATCCAGAGCTCTGATCTGAGACCAGCAACAACCACAGGGAATTTCCTCAGTATTATAGACTTGTCATGTTTTAACAATGCTTTTATCACAGAGTGACTCAGTAGTAAAACTGTAAAACCTAGTGGTAAATAACAGCGTCTTTCCAACTGATAAATTGCCTGAAAGCGGTTTGGGTCAATCAGGAATGCTTTTATGCGTATTTAATTCTCGATTCTGATTGCTCAGAAGGTGTTGATTCACTTTCTATATTAACAACCTACACAGGGACTTGTATGGTGGAAGCTCCACATAATCTTTCCACATAAAGCTTTTCAGTTTCTATGTAACATGACAAGCTGTGGGGATACTTCATTATATAATGTGTGTCACTTCATATAAAGTGTGTACCTGGTGTTTGTTCTTGCGGTCCAGCTGACCCATCTTGTTGTTCATAAGCTCCTGGACCGTGTGAATCTCAGACTTCATCTCCTCTTTGGTGGCCTCCAGCTGGTTCTCCAGTTTGTTGATGAGCGGTTCACACCTGCAGCCGTTCAGAGGAGCCTGCAGACCAGCGCACAAACAGGAAGTCACTCTTTTAGAAAATAACACAATGGTATTACATCAGATACCAATTTTAATGGATTGCACCAGAAAACAGTTCACATTTAGTGTGACTTTAGATGTGAAGGTTGACTTCTCCAATAGGTTGGAGACTGCTTCCATCTCCTTGCAGAAAACTTCACCATGTCATGGATTATACATTTTTCTTTGTTAAATAACACCACATTTTTTTAAAAAAAATCTGTTTATTATTAGTCTTAAGCATTGGTGCTTCAGTGGTAGAATTCTTGCCTGCCATGCAGGAGGCCTGGGTTCGATTGCTGGCCAGTGCACTGCTGGGTTTTGAAGCCATTTGTGTGGCAAGAGCCTTCACCCAAGGAGGTTTACAAGTGTTGTCAATTCTGCCCAAACTGGGGTGGTGGAGGGATTCAGTGCTGCTTGATTAAACAAGAGGCTTACACTTAAGGTGCTCTTCGGGGCAGTGGGGGCTGAATGGTTAAGGCTCTGGGTTACTGCTCAGAAGGTCAGGTGTTCAAACCCCAGCTGTTGGGCACTTAACCATATCTGCTCCAGGGGTGCCATATCATGGCTGACCCTGCGTTCTGACCCCAGCTTCCTAACAAGCTGGGATATGTGAAAACTGCGTTTCACTGGCGTTTCACTGGCTTCTACTTGTACTCTGCACAATGCCAATAAAAGCTGAATCTTAATCTTAGATTGTGTGATTATGTCAAGTCCCTGAATAAGTAACTACAGAAATGCTAACTTATTAGAATGAGCACTAACCTGTGATTTGCCTTGTAGCCGAAACTACTGTCAGATCAACCCCCTCTAACCAATCAGATTTCAGAATTCAACAGCGCTGTGGTATAATGGACTTTTACACATTTACCTGCATGACCTTGCCGTCTTTGTCCCTGTACAGTGTGTACAGCTGATAAGCCTTGTAGCTGTGGGGAGGAGGAACAGCTCGGGGAGGTGAAGCTCTCGATTTACTCCTCTTTCTCTGCTCTTTACACTTATTCTCCCTGCTGGATAGAGGGTCTGATAGGGAAGGCTGCAATAACACACATACACACACATACACACATATCAGTACTGTCACTGCATAAAGAATGACTAAATTACACAGATTTTGAAAACACAAAATATTTTCAAAACACAGATCAGACCTTATGGTTTGGGTATTTCAGTAACTGTTGATCACCTGGGATTTTCACAAAAGTCTCTAGATTTGACACAGAATGGTGTGAAAAACAAAAAAAAAACATCCAACAGATGGCAGTTCTGCAGGCGGAAATGGTCAGAGGTCAAAGGAGAATGGCCAGACTAGTTCAAGCAGACAGGAAGGCTCTGCTAACTCAAATAAGCACTCTTTACAAACGTGGTGAGCAGAAAAGCATTTCACACCAATTCAAACACTAAGGTGAAAAAAAAATCTGAGACTGTGGGTACAGACTCACCAAAACTGGACAGATGAAGACGGGAAAAAGACCAGGTGAGGTTTTTCCAAAGTGTTTATAGCGGCTCCTCTTTTAGACAGAATCATGAAACATAAAGTAATGTGTTCCCCACCTTTTCTTTGACTCGGCTGCGGCTCCGGTCACGGCTTTTTCTTTGCCGAGTGCCCTGTGGTGACTCGTTCCTGCAGTTCCCGTGTCTCTGTGCAGAACGATCACTACTGGGAGTTTCTTCCGCTGCAGACACACTTTCCTGCAAGTCAAATGGAGTCACAGGATCCTCTGTAAATCATTAGGTGTGTCCCAAATTGCATACTTATGCACTATTCTATGACATTTTGTAGTATAAATAGTGTGAGTAGTGTGTTCACAATGAAAATTCCAACAAGAAAAAGTGCACTTATTCAACCGAAAAAACGAATTGTGGAATGTTGGACACTTTATGCACTCAACGGTCGCAGCTTTGCTTACATAGCAGAAGAGAGGAGGGGCTAATTTAATTATTTACATTGCCAGCAGCCATAGCCACAACCACAACTTACTATGTTGATTTTTTTTAAATTTGCCTGCGGAGATGATTACGCCTCCATCTGATGGTGACCGAGGTCATGATAGGCATAAACGTTAACACTGACATAAACAGTAAAATGAAGAAATTAATTTTCGCCGACTCTGGGTATTCGGCTAAAGCTAGCGACGTCGCATTACATGCATTTGACGTCATTTGCCATCAACTGGGAAACGGCTTATACTTCCGGTTAGTAAAAAACTGTTAGTTCTCTATTTGAGACAATACTACCCTTCTAAAATTCATACACTAGACAGTGGAGTGTATAGTGCATAGTGTAAGTGTATAGTTTATAGTATGTCACTTGGGACACAACTATTGTCTATGTTTACATGACCTACAAGATTTACACTAATCACAGTATATTCATTGGCATGTGATCTGATCTAATGTGTGAGCAAACATTGTATTCACATAACCTTAAGATAATCCATACATCAGTTTTCAGTTACATTGCTTGTGTTATTATTAAGCCGTGTCACAACCTGGAACTGAAATGGATTTATTCAGGATTATATGTCATAAATTTACACTAACCCATAATACTTAAGTGGAGAAAAACAATCTATAAAGTTTGCAAAATTATTTACAAGTTAAAAACAAATGTTAAAAGTTCATAGATCCCAGAATAAGTGCTAAAGTGTGTGTGTGTGTGTGTGTGTGTGTGTGTATACACGTGTGACCTCTCCTTTCTACCTTACTCGGCAGCATCTCATCGCGTGGGACCGACTGTGCTCGTCCTTCAGCTCTCAACTTGTCCCTCCTTTTCCTCACACTTCTGCCACGGGTGAAGCTCTGAATCTGAGCACACACACACACACACACACACAAACGTTTACATACGAAAGGATGCCCCTAGTTGTGAATGAGTGTGTGAATGTGTGTCTATGTGAACACCAAAAAGAATGACTTTAACTGTGGCGGCGTTTGTTTATACGGTGATGTCACATCCTGACAAGTCTGAGCTTTCCGAAAATGACGAGTTTGAGGAAAATGTGACGTGAGATGCTAATTACCACAATTTGGACAAGATGTGACCACAGAGGAGTTGATATGACACCACTGTTTTACTGAGTTGATTCCCAAACATGTTGACAGAATTTTAATGCTCTGTGATTTCAGCATGTGTGTGTGTGTTTATGTGTGTTTATGTGTGTTTGTGGTTTTTGGCACACTGTGCCTTCCATCTCTGTCTGTACTTGTATTAAATTTCAGTTTCCTGTCTGCAATGTGATCTTTGGCCTGTTGTGATGAACAGCCATTCCTGATAACAGTACAAACCAATGCATCTGCAAAGTATTGTAAATATTATTAAAATAGTATTAATTATGCCAGCAGATCGATGGCCAATAAAAATATCTGAAGGAAATAACACTGCTTGTGTGTGCGTGTGTGTGCGTGTTGTTGTCTAGTCACCTGTGGTGCTTTAGTCAGCAGCAGAGCTACTTCAGGGTTGTTGTTCTCTCTGGCCTGGTCCAATGCAGTTTGTCCTGCCTATATCACAAAATAACACACACACACACACACACACAGATATGATAGGTAAGCCTGTACATGTCATCCTAGAAGGTTTTTTTTTTGGCTCACTGCATATTTCACAAAATCATTTGCATCATGAGCTGCAAACACACCACATCCACTTATTATAAAATAAATATCAAAAGAATGTAAGGAACAGTTAAGTGAAAGTTGAATTAAAATCACACACCAAGATGGAGGACCACACTTTCACCTGAATATCATCTGAGTATGTTTTAAAGGGAAATAGTCCTTTTTAATGAATAAGTACAGCATAAAGTGCTGTACTTAGAAAGTGCAACACTTTCTGCCATTATAGCTAATGATCAAAAATGTGTCTTATTATGTGTTGAATGCTATCTGGTAGCTTATCTCATTTAATGCAATATTTATCCAAATCTCTGTCCGGTGTATGTGTAGGTTATGGCTGATTGCTAAGGATAAAGTTTAGAAACTGAGAAAAGACCAAAAATCAGTGAACAGAAACTTTATAACCTTAGAATGGAAGCTTAAGTGTAGTTGTTGAACTTCATAAGAAATATGACATGGCTTTTTTTTAGGTTTTGCATGTATTCATGAAATAATTTTGGAATGGAATGGGTTAAAAAATAGCAATGTACATCAGTACATGCCTCACCTGAGCAAAATGTAGGGAAAAAACTGGTTTATGCCCAAAACACTATATTACCCTTACTTTAAATTTGAATAATAACAACAATCTAACAATAACTGTCTGATATTTTTTCATAGTTTACACTGTTATTATCCTGACTACATCTAATAAATGCAACATATTTACTTGTATGTAGCCAAATGAACCTCAGTAGCATGACATTTGGGATTTAGCTTTGTCATATGTCATCATTTATAGTGTGATTTATATAGTTGTTTACTTGCAATAGGTCCATAGCACCCATAGTGTAACAATACTGTAACAATATTACCGATAATTATTAATTATTATTATAATAATCTGCTGTGTGCCTGATTTTAACACTAATGCATAGCAATCAACCAAACTATGACCCAAATCAGCAGAGTTGTGAGTCGAGTCACACAAAGCAGCGAGCTGCGTAAGAGAGGAGTGAGCGAGTGTGTGTGTGTATATTTGAGATATAAGAGAGCTCACATTGTTCTGGGTGTTGCTATCAGCTCCAGCTTCGAGCAGCAGACGTGCCGTCTTCTTATGATTGAGCATGGCTGCCACGTGCAAGGCCGTATCTCCTGCCTTCTCCGCCAGGAAAACACACACGTTTATTTAACATTTATGGAAGGAGTCTCCAGTGTCGGCATTTTGTAACAGTCAGAAGTAAAGCTGTTCCTTTAAGTTTTCCAAAATGCTTTGTGAGCACTTATTAATGTCAAGAGATAGTTAGGGAATTAATTTATACATGTTATAACTATTATATAGTGTGATAACCACAATATATAACGTGATAAGCATAACATTACATGTAACTGTAAACGGATAAAAAGTATTGACACATTGCTGTGGTATATGAGGAATAAAACACTTATGGCAGACATGCTGTTATAGGAAAATAACACACTTCATGTCAGGTCACATCACACCACCCCGTCACTGATTATTTTCCTATAACAGCATGCCCCCAAGTGTTTTATTCCTTACTTAATGACTAACACCTGATATTCACAAAAGTATTATGGTTATCTATGAGTTGTGTGTTATCAAGAATGCTGTTTTAAGTCGACAGGAACACATTCTTTTGATTAATATCCATATTAAATTACATATTTAAGGAAATGTTAAGTTCAGAATAACGTTCTGCATTACAATTCAAACCTATGTTTAAAAAACATAAAAGGACACCGTAAAGGACACCATGTTACATATTACATTTTATTATTACATTTTTTTCCCCTTTTTTTATTTCCTCCCACAGTCTTTAAAAGACCTAAAGGACTCTTCGGTTCATCCCTCTCTGAAACCCTTTAGGGCTCTGTGTAGAAACCTACAACAGAGTGTTTCAGTATCGCTGGAACTTCTTTAGGAAGCTAAAAAAAAAAACAGTTAAGGAAACTTACCTGATTCCTCTCAGCCACTGAACAGAAAGCGCCTAGCAGAATGCGGATAACACCCACGTGGTTGTAGCGGGCGGAGACATGCAGGCACGTGTCACCTACCTGAGGAAAACAAACACACACACACATAAGTACCATACCATACCTTTCAACCAGCACAGACAGGAACTGGCGCATCATGTCTCATTCAACACGACTATATGTGCAACCACACGCACTTAAACTCACTGAATGAAGGAAAAGCCTGTTATTGTGTCACTCATTGTGCCACTCACACACAGTTTCTGATATTTTTCACTCTAGTACTCCTAAGCAACGCGTCAAGTTAGTGCTTGAGTGTGTTGTTAGGTTTCTGTGAATGTGCTCAGGACAGTGAAAAGAGAGAGAAAGGGAAAGCGACGGGGAAAATGAGAGGCACTCACATTGTTTTTGCTGTCAGGACGAGCTCCTCCCAGGAGCAGAACTTTAGTGCTCTGAGCATGACCGTTCTGGCAGGCCAAGTGTAGAGCTGTGTTCCCTGCCTGAAAAACACACACAAACACACACAGAGAGAGATTGGGAGAGAGAGAGAGAGAGAGAGAGACTATGTCCCAATGAATTTTTTTTGGCAATACATCAATAACTGGTATTCATAAAGGACATAAATAATACACTAGCTCAATAAACAATATTAATGCAAAGAGACAGACAAATATCCTTCACGTGTTTAGTGAAAATGAGACTGTTTCATATTCACTTTTCATAAGATGTATCAAAATTTGAATCCATAATATAATATATTTGGGGGAAAAAATGCTTAATGGGTTCTTAAAGGATTCTTCGGATAGTTTCAGGTGCTTAGCTTTATAAAGTGGTTCTACATTCAACCTTTTCTAAGAGAAAAACCTTCAGCTGTAGAGGAACAATCAAGAAACCCTTAAGGGGGTCTAGACTTTTTTTCTTAGTGTATTGTGTGTACTGTAATTTCCTGTACACTTGTAAATTACATTTGACTGCAAGTTTGAATAAGTTGCCTTATGCCTGGGCCACACTACTAAGATTTATACCATCATAATCGATGTTGAAAATCTGAGAGACCCCAGATATTCAGTTATCAAACCTCCCATGCTGTAAGACTTTAAAATTAAGATCACTGTTGCTATTATGGGAAAATAACTTCTTGATTATCTTCTTGACTGCGTTTTTGTTTTATTCTTCTTATACCACATCAGTTTGCCACTGTTATACTGTATAACCATAAATATTAAATCTATTTAATATTTAGCTAGGTAATGTTTGCAAAGAAAATTGGTGAGTCAACGTATATAGTGTGTAAACTTTACTAACGATTCTCTGAGTTTGACAACACAAGCACAGTAATGTGAGTTAAATATCTCACTACAACATTTATACATTTATAGTATTTGGTATTAAGGCAAACATGGCATCTACATTTTTAAAAATATGATAATATACCACTTCAATTACACAAACAGTACACCATTAAAGAAAAACTATAATTCAATAATTGCATTTATAACAATTACATTAGTGAAACCTGCGTGTTATGTAATTAAAACTTGTATAACCTGGGCATTTGGGTGTGTGTGTTGTGCTAAATGACTCTTATTAAATGCACGTGGTTTATCCTTTAACATCCTTTCGCAACACCCAGAAGTACACAGTAAAGGTGGTACCCTGAATTAAAGCTGACAAAATGCAGTAGATTTGATGCAAATAACAAACATTTAGTTAATAAATAAGGCATGCTCCTTATGGAAAACTTATGAATGAACTGTTAGTAAAGAAACGATAACATACTAACATTAAACCTGTGAATTAATTACCAGCTTCTGACCAATCAGATTTGAGTATAAATTATTATTTGTATACACACCGCCCTGTATTTTGCACTTTTATTTAGAAACAATGTGTATTTTTAAGGAATATCTCAGTATGAAAGTCAAGGCCCTTTGTAGACTGTGTTAGTAAATCAGCTTGTACATTTTTTGTGGGTGTTTTAACACACAAATTTTTAGTAAATCATGGCCCTAGTGTATTAGTAACTATTAATTAATTCTGATATTTATACATTGTTCAGCATAACTGGATGAAAGTAAAAGTACCTTGTTTTTAGCGTGGATGTTGGCCCCGGCTTTAACCAGCAGTTTGACAGACTGACTGAAGCCATGCCACGCAACCTCGTGCAGCGCCGTGTTTCCGTCCTGTCCAGTCAAACGGAAGATAAGTGCTGTAAGAATTCTGTGTAATCATGTGTCTCAGGTACAAAAAAAAGTGTAACGTATCAATACAAATCCATGTCTCCACATTTGCTTATTACACTTTGGTAATTTTTAAAAATTCATGTTATTTATTGTGTAGTGTTTAATTTAAAGGAATTCTGTGTGTGTGTGTGTGTGTGTGTGTATGTAGATAAGTGTACATGTGCGCATTTGTCGTCTATGGTTGTGCATCAATACAGGCAAGTACCGTGCAGTTAGAAAGTATTCAGATGCCTGCATAGTATCCTGAATTTATGTCACAGCCTTTCTATACAATTTATTCAAGTTTTTTTCCCTCATCAGTCTGCAAAACATAGTCAATAATGTTAAATTGATCAAATGAAAAACTGAAATGTGTGTACGTGTGTTTCACCTTGTCTTGCCTGTCCAGTGCACACCCTTCCTGAATGAGCGCTGTGATGACATCACTGTTTCCCACCACAGCTGCTCTGTGTAATGCTGTCTGATCGCCCTGGCAACAACAAGTCAATATTTCCATCAATTCAACTTAACTTGCTGAATAATGACATCAATCCAGCAACTTGTTACATGTGTTCGTTCTGTTCTTTAGCCAAATCTGCACTTGTTTTTGGGGAATCTGTTCAGGCTGGCGTCACAATACAAAGATAATCTGAATCAGATTTGCTGTCTGAGCTCAGCAGGCAATGAACTCAGAAAACAGCAGGGAGAGGTGAGGTATAGACCGTCCCATGGCTGATAAAACATTTGCTGCAGTAAAAATAGACGAAGCAAGAGCAGCATGGGGGTATGGCAGAAAGCTGATACTTCTACTGAGCTCTCATAGCATTGAATAATTAGAACTGGATAACTGAAAATCTTCATCAGCATACTTCTGCATCCTCTTTCATCCTTTCTCCTCTTTCTCCCAGCTGAGTGTGAGTGAGTGATGAGTGCCTGAGTGTGATTTCGTAGCTCCACAGCAATGGGGAGCTCATGGACTGGGTGGAATATGGATATGGTGGGATATGCCTGAGCCTGGGGTTAAGTTCTTAGACAGTGCCCACTGGTTGTGGTTCTAGCTTTGACACTGGAAGTAGCTGAGAATCAGGGGTAATTCTTTCACTGCCTACAGCGGTGTTATTCATACAGAGCTATGCATGCTTTAAGGCATGCTTCCAGAACTATGAAATCATCAGCGCTAAATTAACCCCTACCTGCAGGTATTAATTTAGCATGTCACTGTTACCACCAAGCTTTCACCAAATAACATGTATTAGCCAGCCACAATTGCTATGAGCCATGCAAAGCACAAAATGCAAAACCAGGTCATGCTCTTTGAATACAACAAAAACAAGCAAGGTTCGAGCCAGACTCTACGAGTGCAGGATAGTTTTTGAATCATAAACGATACAACAATAAAAAAGGCTATTAAAGCAGATCTAAGAAAATAGGAGACATGTAGAAACCAAATCATTCATGTCATCGGTCTGTTTTATCTTTACATGGGACAAGTAATATAAATGAGAATTGGAAGCCAATTTGTCACAAAAAATGGTTTTAAATCTCCAGTAATGAACTGCACCAAAATTAGTTTAGCTAACAGAGAGGAAAAATGATGTAAGACTTTAATTCAGTGGTGATAATTGCTCAAACATATTGAGTACTCACATCATCCTGAATGTCCAGATCGCAGCCGGCCTTCAACAGGATCCTCACCACCTCGATATGGTTTTTATAAGCGGCCAAATGCAGCGGAGTCCGGCCATACTGCAGACACACACACACACACACACACAGTCTTATTAATATATGTGTGGGGTGATTCCCATGAAATGTCTACACCTAACCCTAACCCTAAAAATTGTAATATCAGTGGAGGACAAATCAGTTAAGACAAGAAGTTAGTTAATAAATTCATAATTTGTCCACCTGATAATACATGAGCTTCCAAACACCACAAATGTCTAAGTGTTCAGAAGCATCTTTTACCCTCACAAAATAGTGGCCATTATGTGATAGCAGGTGAGAACTCGTTACAACTAAATTGGAAGAAAACTGGGTAAAATGTATTTCTATAATCAAGAGAATAATCAAAAATCATGATGAAGTGGAGGAAAGCAGTCAGAAAGAATCAAGATGGTATTAGAAAGATGTGTGAAGCCTATTACCATTGTTATCCATCTTATGACAAAATCAAACCCTTCTCTGAAGTAAGATTAAGATTCATAGTTACATTTAGCAGCACACAAACAGCTCTGTGCTGTAATAACATTGAGGTTGTTTTAAAAAACCCTTAGCATTAGGGTTTTAACGTATCAGTTTCAGTGTTATTTAATGTTTTAAAGAGCTTAAACAGGAGCTCCTAGCTATCTTCTCTCATGCTAACTGCTGAGGGCAATGTTTTAGCAGCATGTAGGTTACTGGACACTGTTTTTAGACTATTTAGGACAAACAACCTTCATTATTACTGCCCTTTCTTACTCTAAAATATGTTTTACACATTTCTTTACATTTTTTAAAATACACCTTCCTAAAAATGCTAACCTTCTTGTGATATAATGAAAGCTAAGGAGCAGGTTAGCATGGCATTGTTTACAGAATGCTAGTCAGTGCTAGCAAGGGGTACTTTGTTATTGTACTAAAGTTTGATTTTTTAAGTAAGTGTACTTGAGTTTTTTTGTTTTAATACTTTTGGCTTTTACGAACTACCTTACATTTCAAAAGAGAAATTTCTACTTTCTACTCAGATAGTTATAAACACTACTTCTACTCATATAGTTTCAAAAACGACATCACTACATGTCTCTATAATCATAAATTTGTATTCATAAAGTGACTTTTTAGCATCAGATAGCTTCAAGACGTCAATCCTAAAAAATACCTAACAAATTTAACAGATGTGACAATGTGAATACTACTAAACACCCATCGCTGTAATCTATCTGCTGATATGTACACTACAGACAGCTAGCTAGCTATTGTCACAGTGGCTATGCTTACATGCACATCTAATTTCGTTTAAGGTCTATATTCGGGTTGGAGCCATATTCCAAATACGATGTTTATATGCGTACAGGCATCAGAATATTCCTGTTTACGTGGTTGTTGTAAGTCTGCCTGAGTTGCCAGTTGCCACCCACAATTCCTTGCGGACTGAGCATACATATATATCTCCTTTCAGGTGTTTACATGCAACAAATTTCTGATTTAAACAGGCATACTCCAGGGGTGGGAATCAGAATTTGGGGAATCAGAATAGTGTCTTAATCTGAAACAGGCAATTGGATTGCAGCATTTACATGAATCTTGTTAATACTAATTAGAATATTGCCAAATTCCGATTAATATCGGAATACTGATGTGCATGTATACACATAGTCGGTGTTATTATCATTCTAGACAACAGTACAATTAAGAATAAAGCTGTTGTTAGTTAGCCTTAGAATTGAGGTAAAAAAAAAAATTTTTTTTGTGAAATTTTCTTGTAATTTTACTGTAAAATTTACAGTGAGTTTATAATTTCCTACTTTAAACTGATTGCAGAGTTTGAAGCTGTACTTCAGCTTTTTATTTTAGTATTTATCTTTACCTGAATATATTAAATTGCACTTTTACTTGCAGAATTTCAGAACTTTTGGCACCTCTGCTAGTCAATACCTATTAACTAGGATTTCCTATCAGAAACATTGGTGAAATACACATCCTAGGTTTGCACTTGAATAGAAAAGCTATTTTTTTCACGTTATAGGTCATACTGTGTGGGGTTTCAAGGCGTGGCAGGAGCAGTTTGGTCTCCTGGGTTTGGTTTTCCTTGACCTGGCTTTGGAGGGCTGCCATTTTCACCTGTCGTATTTCAGGTGGAGGCCCCTGGCGGGTTCCAAGGACAATGGCACCATAGCTACAGCAATGTGACCTGACATGACCCCTAACACTGAGACACTGAACATTATCTCAGTCCATCCTGTATTCGCCCTGCAGCCACACACACACACACAGAGAGAGAGAGAGAGAGAGAGAGAGAGAGAGAGAGAAACCCTCAGCTTACAGTTTAGCTCTAGTTTTTCCTCTCTTCACCTGCTTAGAGCAGGTGTATGATATGTTTACCTGGAGTGCCTGGTGCTGAATAGATGAGCAGCAGTTCTTTGATGAACTGCTTTGCTTTATGCCTCATTGTTCATACCCCATAAAGACTAAAACTGTTTAAGGTTATGGCTCTGATCTGATTCTGTCTTGTGCCTGCCTTTAGTCAGAGCTGTGAAATCTCCTGACCCATTTTCATTTTCTTTCTCTCTCATGTCTAACTTCACTCCTACTCACTGCAGCAGGTTTGCTATATTATCACTCATACATTCCACCACTCTTTCTTAGCAGGATACAACTGAGATCTAAGACTCAGAAAAAAGCATTGAATAATACCATTTCTCAGATGATGCTCCAATGCTAAGCTACTGTTAAAAGGAATCCAACAGCTTTTTTAAAGAGTAACATTTACTGTGTGAGGAAATCACACTTAGCTACAGCGTGTTGGTGAAATATATTTATGGTTTATTAAAGTCGAGGTGTCAAAGTAGGCAGAAAAAAAACTAGAATAAAGGCAGAAAAGCAATTTTGGCCAAAACTTGATTACTAACTTTTGGCCGTTGCCAGACTTGAGCTATAGCAACATCCAATAGGTTTTTCCATGCTCTAGAAGATAGCAAAACCTGTTCCAGGAATCTACAAAATCCACTCAGCGTGCACACTGAGCAATGCCTGTTACAAAACCCATCTTTCAGAACAAAGTCCCCACTGAGCAAAGCTCTTTGTGGAAGCATACCAGAGCCCAGCTAGTCGACTCACCTTGGTGACGGCAACCTTGGCACCCTTGTTGATCAGCTGCACCACATTGTCGGCCTGGCCCTTGTGCGACGCTACCAGGAGACGCTCGGAGAGTGCACGCACCGATGCCGCATCCTGCTGGCTCATGAAGCAGAGGTGAGCCGCGACCAATCTAACTCATCTTCAAAGAGTCGAGATAGATCAGAGAGGCACTATGGACGTTAGAGCAATGGAAGCAGCATGTCCTCAGTTGGGGCCTGCGGATGGACAGGAAACACATGGGGTGAAAATGTGAGAGTGTGTGAAACGAGGTGGAAAACAGGAAGAAAGTATGAAGAGTGTGTGCACGCTCATATGAGGGAATACAGTGGTGGCCATGAGGTCAATATGTGGACTCCGTATCTTATCCGTATCTTATAGTATGCATATACACATATACATATCTTAATAATATTCATAATAATCTTATATTTGTTTGACCATAGTCTCAAAAATGGATAAATTCGCCTATATTCAATATAACTTCATTTGCCATGAAATAATTTTTGTGTTCTTAGTCCTTTAAACACAACTACATTTACACTAAAGCATCTTAAACACTGACGCTGAGCAGCCAGGGGCTAAATTCCTAAAGAGCAAAATAACACAGCGACATCATTTTAATCTGTTGAAACACAATATACCTGACCACAGACAACAGCTTGGAGCCACATAACGCTGTGTTCAAGGTGAAGGAGATTTGTTAGGATTCTAATGACAGGAGCTGTTTCTACACATCACCCACCTCCATTCATCTCTCAACACTGTCGCACCAGGAAGAAGACAGCTATATCTTTTATCTCCACCAGTCTAGTAGCTAGAAGCAGATTTCAAGTCATTTTAATCGGTTACTCGTCAACATTTCTAAAGATAAACGACACAGATCCAAGAAGAACATTCAAAGTATTAACATCTACCGTAACAACGCATGTTGCTTTCGACACTCCATCAGCTTCTCTAATGAGATGGTCAGAACAGGGTGAATAAAGACACTAGGCATGATGAATTTAAGGAACCTTAGGAGATGGTGTTCTGATACATCAGTAGATCAGATCACGATTCAGACAGAAAAATTAGATTAAGAATATGTTGAACTTTTAGCTTCAGAGTTTGGTGTTACTATTACCAATGTGTCAGCAAAATTATCAGCGCAGAGAATATTGCTGTTTTGCTCACTGTTTTACAACTGACCTGTCACTAGCACTTGCTGTACATATACATGCAATGCACTTCTACTGTACATATTATTCCTGTAATATATCTGACATCATTTCACGTACTAGAGAATTTGCCCTCGTAGCACATAGCAAACTGGCAAATCTTTTACTTCTGTACATAAATATTAGCACAAGGGGGAGTTACTGTCACCACCCCAAGGTTGATTATTTTCCTACGTCCCAATGTGTTTTATTCATCTTATACCACAGCAATTGGTATAACGCTGTGCTATAACGTGGATCAAGACTACTTTGTAACCATGATAAATAATTTGTAAGCAAAATAGCTGTAATTATCATTTTATAACATAGCTGTTAATATCACCCAGCTACATGGTGTTTTATGAGCTTTTTAAAGAAATAAACATACAAAGAAATTGCCATAAGTCTTTACTGTCTTTCATGTGTAATTCATAACAGGCACCTCCCAAATCCCGGTGTGCTTAATCCCATAATTTTCTGTTTATGGAGTCTGAGCCAGCATGTAAAGAGTTGTAATTATGGCATATACTTTAGCCTTAATATAGTGCTGTTGATGTTGTATGGCTTCACTCGTAATTCGTAGTTTCATGAACATTTCCATGCCAAGAGGAGGCACTAGTGCTACAAGTGAGCTGTGTTTTAGAGGCTCACCTACATATCTGATTTTGTCTCCCTTCCGTCATGCATGGAAGTAAATCACCTCTATGATGATAAGGCTTCCGAAGTGTTTAGAGCTTCACATACCTCCTTAATCTCCAGGCATAAATGTACTGCTATTGCTTGCTCTAAGGACGCCTGAACATTTATCTCTGATGAGAATTCTTCACATAATTTTAGCTTGTCAGATTTAGAGGATCTTGAGGGCACAAACCCTGGCAAAACCATTCCACAACACTCCTACACAGTTTATTGTTTAACCCCAGAGGCCATGCTGTTCAGTCCCGCATTTTCCTCACAGTTTGGTGTTTCTTCTGCGCTAAACTCTCTGAAGTGTGAAAAGAAAGAGAAACACAGAAACATGCAGTAAAGTTCAGGATTTAGAAGAGGCCAATGCTCTTTAGTTAGGGGCCGTTTACACGACAACGTTTTCAGCCAAAAACGGGAAACTTTTTTATGCGTTTTGCCTGTTCGTTTACACGACAACGGCGTTTTGGGGACTGAAAACGCATATTTTTGAAAACGGGTTTCAAAGTGCAAATTTTTGAAAACGCCGCCGTTATCGTCTCCATGTAAACACCCAATGCGGGAATCTTTGAAAACGGTGACGTCATGCGCGTGCGTAGTACGTGTTAGGTATGTAGACATGCGCAGTTTTTGGCCGTTATCGCGGATATGTGTAAACGCGAATGGTTTTGAAAACATTGTCGTGTATACGTGAAACTTTTTGAAAATGCAAGAGGAAAACGTTTCCGTTTTTGACTACATCGTTGTCGTGTAAACGTAGCCTTAGTCTGTTGCTCACTAGTGAATAGATCGTCATTCAGAGCTTTTACCCCATTGTTCTGAAAGAATCAGAAGAAAGAATCACACAATTCTGGCCACATTTAATGGAGTTTGCACAGATCAGGAGACCTGAGCAATAAATACCATAATTGGTAAGTCATGGCCATTTAGGGTTTCACCCCTGACCCTTGGAAAATCTATGTACGGTTGATTCTAGACTTGTTTGGGACAGGCATCATTGAGGCCACTTTGTTTTCCCTGCAAACTGCTGTTGCATTTCTATACGTCACGTCCACTTTTTGCCAACTGAAAGACACTGATGTTCATTCGGTCCTGTTACTATCATTGCTCGGTGCATGGCATGTCCATGCATGGGGCATTCTTGCATGAGATTTTTGCGGGATTTCACAATATGTGTTCTTATCTAATGCTCTCAGTGTGAACGCTCGCCAGGAAGGTGCACTGATTGCAATAACCCTGTGACAAGATGAACCAATCAGGTTATCTGACACCCAGTCCTGAAAGTGAATATCTTTCATATGTGGTGCATGGTGCTACCCCTGAGTTCACCTGAAGTGATCTGCAGATAAGATCCAAGTCACTGGCTGTCTTTGAACAAAGACTACGTCTTCATCAAGCACTTGAATCAGCACTTGTTTAACTATTTTGAAAAAAAAAATTATGAAAACTTGTGAGAAAGTGAGTGTGGGAGTGAGTGAGGGAGTGCATTGTGGTTTCTTTTCATGCTGTACTAACTTCCCTCAACAAGGTTTTAGGTTGATGGTATTCTTAGGCCCTGATCTAGTGAACTAGCATAAGGATATGGTTTTGATAAAGACTACAAAGCACTTCTGTAAGACACTCTGGATAAGGGTGTCTTCCTTTGCTGTAAATGTAAAAGCCTGGCTTTTCCTGTTGGATCTGGGATTTATTTCTGGCTTTCACACTTGACCACACATATCAAATTCTTGAGGCACACAATCTCAGGTCTGAGTAAAAGTTCAGGTGTGAAAAATACCAAGGTGTCATTTTGAGTAACATATCAATGAGTTGGAGCTTTCATGCAACTCTACACTCGGTCCTCAATGGTTCTCTGGATGGTTCTCACTCTTTAAAGTAGAACCCTTTCAACATAGAACGTTGCTGTGGTGCAACAGAAAAGCATTCGCTCTATCATCTCCCCTCTCTCTCAATCATAAAAGTATCCCAGCAGCATACTTTTTTAAAATGACATCTTCTGAAAGCTATTGAAAATACAGTACTGTGCAAAAGTCTTAGGCACATGCAAAGAAACGCTGTAGAGCAAAGATGCCTTCAAAAATAATGAAATTAAGGGGCCGTTTACATGACAAGGTTTTCAGCGAAAAACGGGAAACTTTTTATGCGTTTTGCCTGTTCGTTTACACGACAACGGCGTTTTGGGGACTGAAAACGCATATTTTTGAAAACGGGTTTCAAAGTGCAAGTTTTTGAAAACGCAGCCGTTATCGTCTCCATGTAAACACCCAATACGGGAATCTTTGAAAACGGTGACGTCATGCGCGTGCGTAGTACGTGTTAGGTATGTAGACATGCGCAGTACATGTCTATTGTAAAGGCAAGCGCGAACAAACATACACAACAATGGCGGAGTTCATGGTAGTGTTGTTGCTGCTCAAGAGTTTGCTAACGCTTCTTCAGCAAAGTGTGGATTTACTTCACCAATATTACAACCAACTAACAAGGTGACAGCGCCAACTACTGGCCTGGCATACGTAATACAGCGTTTTTGGCCGTTATCGCGGATATGTGTAAACGCGAATCGTTTTGAAAACGTTGTCATGTATACGTGAAACTTTTTGAAAACGCAAGAGAAAAACTTTTCCATTTTTGACTACATCGTTGTCGTGTAAATGTAGCCTCAAGGTTTCTACATTTAAAAAAACACTATAAAGAGCAGTAAACAGTAATGAATGAAACAAAGTCAATATTTGGTGTGACCATCCTTCGCTTTTAAAAAAAAATAGTAGTCTCAGGTGCAGTGTGTGCAGTTTTATAAGGAAATGAGCTGCAAGTGTTACTGAGCATCTTGCAGAAGCAGCCACAGTTCTTCTGGAGACTTTGACTGTCGTACTCACTTCTTATTTTTGCAGCAAAACCCAGCAGCCTTCATTATGTTTTTTTGTCTGAAAAGTGGTCTCTGACGTAATATGCTGCTTTCTTTATTGACATACAAAAATTTTCTGTAATTTTTAGTTTTGTGCTGGAAAACTAATGTTTGGAATCTAAAATGTTTTTGTACTGAATCAATAATGTAGAAGTCATAAAATAAAAATCTATAACAAAGTTTGTACTAAAAAAAATAGGATGCCTAAGACTTTTGCATAGTACTGTGTATTCTTTGAGTTTTCATGGTTTCCCTGCTCTAAAATGCAAGTAACTTAATTCATTTATCAGGTCGTTTATTAGCTTATTTGAGTGTATTCAACTAGGAAAGACAGTTCAGTGTTTTGACAGGAGTTAGAGAACCAATCTTTAAGAAAGTTTTACACTTTCTTGCCGCCCTGACTTGCTCATTAAGGATCTAAATTTACATCACATTTCTGTAAAGCTGCTTACTGATGATATCTATTGTTAAAAGCACTAGACAAATAACACTGAATTGAGATTTATTCCTAATAGATCACCTACTGAATCCTTTTTCTAAACAAACTGTATAGTGTCAAAGCTTTCCAGAACATTTTCAGCAGTTTTGGACTTTGAACCTGTTTTGAGTGAAATCCCAGAAGAGGGCTCTCGTCTGTGCCAAGCAAGATTGCACAAGACACTCTCAGATTCCTGAAACGTCCTGATAAAACAAAGACTAGCTGAGATGTTAGTTTCTGGGCAGGGATAAAATCTCTAAAACAAAACTGAGCCATCGGTTTACTCATCTAGACCACCCCAGCATTCAAAGAAGCTCAAAGACTCCTCTCTTTTATCACATCTGAGAAAGCATTTATATCAGACCAGAAAGCATTGTGCTAATACACTGAAAAGACCCCCTCCTGACCAGAAGAAAAATGAATAAGACTTAAGGAGGAGACATTGTCCCTCCCTCGTCCCTCTGAACACAGATTCATACAATAGCAAACAGGCTCTTGGGTGCAGCTAGGCAACCAGGCTTTTCTCTAAAACTGCAAAAACTCCAGACAGCTCAAAAGCACAGAAATGTTGGCCTGTTGAGCCAGCTGTAGAGTCGGGCTACACAATATATCATTTGTTAATTGCAACATTGAAAGGTTTCTACAGTAGCAGTTAGAAATAGGAACCTTCACGGCGAATGCGCTACATAAATGGATTAAAAAAACATGTCGAATTTCTGATATGATGACGTTCACTGTGAGCAGATGTTTATTTTCGCATTTTTGGAAGTCTTCAACGTCAGCAATAGTAACAATCAGAGGTAAAGCTGTAACTTTAAGTATTTCAACAATAGCAAGACTTTGCGGTTTCTCTGTAACATGACAAACTGCAATTTTTTTGGTGTTAACACCAAAGACAGAAATAACAAAGAGAGTTGTGTTGGCGGTAACGTAAACAGGAACTAGCTTGATTTGCAACAAAAAAAAAACAAAAAAATTAACAAATAAAGGGGCACTAGACTTCACAAACACTGGACTTCCAGCATGCGAAATTTCTTCAGAGACCTCTGTGAATATGGGCGGCACCCGGATATGACATCACGCACCAAGGCATTGTTTTTTTTTTTTTTTAACCACACTTCATGCATGCAGCGACACCGCAATCCAGACAGCTTCTCTTCTGATGTTGATTTTATATTCTTTTAAAGCTGTGTTGTATAATATGGGATGCTGCGACAATGCTATAATCAGTGCTTCCTCCATCTTGGATTTTCGGAAGAGGTCATGCCGTGACGTATCGATCATCTATTGGTCACACGTCTTCATGTGAGTCCACCAAACTTGAACTTTGGAACGCAGCGAAATGCGAAACGTTCACACTTTTGAAACATTTGCATGCGTATGAACGGAAGTCAAGGGAACAAAAAGTGTAGTGTGACCGCCCCTTAAATTGTACAAGGTGGTGTACTTTTAGAAATAAAAAAATGTATGCAAATTGCTACTATAACTATACATCGCTAATTTTTAAATTTTTTCTGCAAGTGTTTTATTACATACTTAATTGTTGGTTGTTCTTTTCTGGAGATCTTGTTTTAAGATAAACTAATAATACGGCTTAGTAAGTTTGCAAACAACCTGAACAACCACATTATCTCAGAAGTTACACTTCAGAATTGTTCTCTGAATGTTGGGAAGTAAACATGCCTTTTCTGAACCCTTCTGTGAAGAAAAATGAGTGGCATGCCGTCCCTCCTCTAACAGATTTTGTGCTGCATCTCTGAAACAACTCTCGCCCTCCAGCAAGTAGAAGACACACCAATCAGCACAGCCATCTCGGTACCATGTACATGATGTGCTGTGGGACTGTAATGCACCGTCTGCTCGTGTGTCCATTCCCACCCATCATGAAACCATTAGATGCCCTTTACACACCTGGTGCTCCTTGACCTCTAAACCTATTAATCAGGTCTCCAGAGAATACAGCAAAGACTATAACACACAGACATGGACATAGTATATCCAGACGGATAAAGAGCATAGGCATATGGACACACACACCCACACACACACACACACACACAATGGCTTATGGCACGAGAAAGGCTACATAAACGACATTTTTACTCGATTATGGAAACTTGAGCGTGATGGAAATCAAAGCACAAATTGCACAAATCAGCGTTGATCTAATTCCCGTCTGTGTGACATCACCTCTTGAAAGCACAGGCCTGAAACGACTGAATCTGGTCGAAGAGCTCCAAAGAAAACTAAAATATGTGATCATTTACATTGTGGTATGCAGCTTGTGTATATGTATATAAGTATATAAGATCAGATGTATATAAGATCAGATGTATATGAATGGAAAACTATAGCTATCTCATTCAATATCATTTGGGACAACAGAGTAAAAATACATACTAGGGCTGTCGGGACAAATTTCATTGTATTTAAATACGTATTTAAATTTTAACAACGTTTATGCAAGCGCTACTTTTTTGCCTAATGGAAATCTACTGAAATCTTGTTGTAGGAAAATGACTGGAAAGAAATGAATATGATTTATTATGTATTTTATTTTCGGCTAAAAAAAATTGTATCACTTTTCATACTGAATCAAAAATAAGTATGTGTTCTAAAAGTGATATTTTCCATGGACGTAGTGAGGTAGTCGCTGAATCAGAATGGCATTGTATTGAGCATATATTTCTACAATGCAGTTTTCTAGAGCATGTATATAGTGAGGGGAAATACTTTTTTTTTAAATTTAATATAGTTTATGTAGTAGTTTATGTGATACGAATGCATAGTGTAGCACTACTGCTAATATTTGCTCTGTCGACCGGGAATAAAAAAAATAAGAGAAAGTTTCATTATAAATGGAATGTGTGCATATACTAAATATATAAGCAATGATGGTAATTTTTAAGTAATTTAAAATACACTCTTGCTTTGCTTCACAGCTGTTGTCTCAGTCTCTCTCTCTCTCTGTCTCTCTCTCTCTCGCTGTCTCGCTCAGGGTCAAAATAAGCAATCAAACAATGCGTTGAACTATGGCTTCAAGAATCCTCAGGGGATTTTCAGCCCACTGCCAGCTCTTACAGCGTCAATTAACCCTGAGCAGCTGACTTCTTTTCTTATACTCTTACTCTCCTGTGGCAGAAGAAGGGATTCCCACAATCTGGTGCTTAACATCATGCACCATTAACACCTGTGCCACTTTTTTGGGAAATGAAGACTCATGGACACTACTTTTTCAGTCATTCACTGAGCGTTCCCAGCAAGTTAGGTTAAGCAGAGGCCAGACAGACAGGAATGATACTTTCCTACCTGAAAAAACAGCTGGAGCTTAGCCAGTGACTGAAGCCCAATCTTTCACAAGCGTATTCCTAATTCAAAAACGTAGTCCAATAAATCCAGCTCCGATTTAGGCTTGCTCACAGATCCACCAAATGTCTCTAAATCAGATCTGATGTGAGAAACGGAGTGTGTGTCCTCTCTGGTTGTGATGTGGTAATGAGGAGGGTGTGAGTGTTAGCCGGTTCCTCTCGTTCGTTCCCTGCCACGCAGCATTAGCATATCTACAGGCTGACTGGCAGCTCCTTACAGCCCAATGAATTAATGAGCCGTCTGTCAGCTCCCCCGCCTAGTCCCGACTTTACCATGGGGTCCCGGGGTCTCTTTCTCTGCTAGGGACACATAAATTCTGGCCCTCTCTTTTGATACACTGACACACACACACACACACACATTCAGGCACAAACAAAACACATACTAACATAAATTCCTATATTAAATACTGACATTTTACGCATCATCCACCACAGATCTCTCAGCGTGCAGCTATAATAATTCTTCTGTAGAAATAAAAAAAAAAAAGACAACAATAAAACCAAAAAACGTAACTGAACGTTAATCACAATTACATGACCATGCTAAGATGGCCTTCTTTTAACACCTTTTCCCTGGTTGTACATCAGCTGCTCTAAAAGATGTCCCGATGCTGGAGGGCAGGGTGGAGAGAGTCTGTGTATAGTCATTAAGGGAGGTCAGATAGAGGTTAGGCCCTTAAGCAAGGCTCTCCTGAGAATGCGTAAATGTTCTGGTAGGCTGAAAGGTTGAAAAAATTCCGCCACTCCAGCTCCGGCCCTCTTCGTCTCCGGTGAGGCGGCTGCAGAATTTGCTGCTTAATCCCTATTCAGTTCAGAGATTGGGGGTTTGTAGATTTTGCGAAGGGGCCTATCAATTTGAGGATAACAACACAACAAAAACGAAGCTCTGAGTGGAATATACGTTTTTCATTAGAAAACAAATTCAATTTTGTAAACTGTACCAATTCAATTCAATTCGATTTTATTGGTCCAGTGCTTTTAACAATAGATTAGATCACAAAGCAGCTTTACAGAAATGTGGATGTAGATTTAGATGAATCTCTTGACTACATGGGGAAGAAACCTTAAGTAAAAACAGACTCAAAGGGGTCTGAGTGGAATTATAAATCATTACGGGTGTAGAAAAGTAAAGGCAAACTTGGATACAAGTGTAAAGTCTCCATGTGAGATTATCAGATTACGAAATAAGGGTGAGACTTGGGCATAAACTGGTTTTTGGGAAGTGAACATTTTCATCCATGTTGGACCATCGACTGTTGCAGAAGGTGAGTCGCAAGCGCAGAAGTAAATTATCAGGATGAATCAGGTGGATTGAGATTGATTGCATGATTGCTGAATATCTGCATTATTATTATATCTACAATATCTACATTCCTCGATAAATATTAAATATCCTGTCTCAAAGCAGTACCCAAGATAAAAGTAATTCCTCTATCTTCAGCACGTGATGTCATTATTTTAAATGATGCTTCTCAGGACTAATAAAAAGATTCTGGCTTTCTGGCACAAGCTGAGTGTGAACTCTTGAGTTCCCAGGTACGTGGCAGAAAGTAGATAAAATGATACGTTTTTACAAGCAAACCTCAGGGATGCACATGAATCACTGCTGGAGCACTGACATACTTTTGCCGGTTTAGGAGCGGATTTTTTCATACAGGAATATACTGGATCTCAGTAACAGCAACAGGACAGAAAAGATTTCGGTGACAGTTGCATAGCCAGGCTTCTTCACTACATAATACATCATATCAACTAGCTATAGTATGTTGCTCACTAACAGGAAGTGTAAAGTAACGTTAAAGTAAGTGTAAAGTAACGTAAAGTAATGTTCAACAGCTGTAATGGATAAAGCACCCCTTAGGCACCCTAATTTTTTAGTACAAACATTATTATAGATTTTTATTTTATGACTTCTACATTATCGAGTCAGTGCAAAACATTTTAGATTCTAAACATTAGTTTAGTATGTCAGTAAAGAAAGCAGCATATTGCGTAAGAAAACGCTTTTCAGACAAAAAACATAATGAAGGCTGCTGGGTTTTGCTGCAAAAATAAGAAGCGAGTCGACAGTCAAAGTCTCCAGAAGTCTCCAGAAGAACTGTGGCTGGTTCTGCAAGATGCTCTGTAACATTTACAGCTCATTTCCTTATAAACCTGCACAAATTATACCTAAAACGACTATTTTTTTTTAAAAGCGAAGGATCGTCACACCAAATATTGACTTTGTTTCATTTATTACTGTTTATTGCTCTTTATAGTATTTTTTTAATGTAGAAACCTTTAATTTCATTATTTTTGAAGGCATCTTTGCTCTACAGCATTTCTTTGCATGTGCCTACGACGTTTAGAAGTTATAATGTAAGTGATAACAGGAACTAACTTGTTTCATGGATGTTGCACAACATGTACTATAAGTAAGTGTACTATAAAATGATATAATTATATAACTACACTCCCCGCAATTTTTTTAAAAGACTTGTTCCATGCATTTTAGAGTATTATGTATGTTTTGTAATATATTATAAATGCATGTTTAATCTGATTTAGTAGTGTAGAAACACAAAAATCTGATGCTTCCAAATCTGATTTGAACCACCTTCAAATGTGGGCCTAGATCAGATGCATACCCAAAAGAAAGTTGCACAACCTTTATGACAGCAATCAAATTGGAATTTATGTGGGTTTTTTTTTTTTTTTTTAACCCATAATTTCGAGTCATTTTCTCATATCACTTCTGGAACATGTCAGTTCAGGGCAGAGGTGCGTTCACGGTAAGGACAAATGAGTTATAAAAAAAAAAAAACATGCAAATGTGAACCGTCAATGCAAAAAAAAAAAAAAAAAAAAAAAAAAAAAA